>CANTUW010000059.1:0-57949 GCA_947686815.1 Podarcis lilfordi | reverse complement strand
CCGTCTCCTAAGCATGTGATGGGACTTGACCAGCACGGGGGCTGGGTATCAGGAATGGCACTCCCAGAAGTGTTGGTTCTCCAGGGTGAGAGGCAGGGAGGAAAAAGGAGAGATCCCGGGTGGGAGCTGGGAGGGGCTGCAACCCTCTGTAGGTGGTGGGGTTGAGAACTGCCTCTAGGAGAAGTCTCCATATTATACGTATTCTGTTTGTAGCTTTCGTAGCTGTTCTTGTAGTGAGAATTTTTTTAAAAAATTGAACAGTAAAAGGGGGGTGCACTCCCAGCTTTGTTTCTTGACTCCCATCACCCCATCCCCCCTCCCTCCCTGCAGTGTCCCCAAGAGCGAGAGGACCACAGTGCACAAGAACCTGGTATTTGCACTGGTAGCTGCGGAGGGCTTGCTCATGTTCAGTGAATTGGCCAAAACCAACCAGGTAGGAGGGGCAGGCAGCTGGGAGAGACCTCATGGGGGACCTACCCACCTTTGCCAGCCAGCCAGAGACCTGTTCTGGTCCTGCTTCCTGCCAATGGATCCCTAGCCCCTCGCCCTCACCTCCCACAGCCTCCTGCCCTTCCTTCCATTCCTCTCCCCAGGGAGTGTGCTTTGCCATCACGGCCTTCCTGCACCTCTTCTTCATGGCTGCCTTTGCCTGGATGCTGGTGGAAGGTCTTCTCCTGTGGAGCAAAGTGGTGGCTGTGAACATGAGCGATGACCAGCGGATGCGGTTTTACTATGTGACTGGATGGGGTCTGTGTCCCAGTGGTGATGAAGCAGGGAGGGAAAGATAGGGCAGGCAGCCAAGCTGACTTCTGATTCTCCTTCTCCTCCGTCTTTTTAAAGTCCGTACTCATACAGATGGCTCGATCCAGTTTAGACAAACCCTGTTCCCATCTTAACCACTGTATGGTGAAGTGGATCTGTGACCGTGGCCACTGGGTTATTAGTTGCCAGGGGCTACCCAAATGGCTCAGGTGACTGCCTCAGGCAGCAGGGGCAATTCCTCAGGCATTCGCCTGGAGCTCCTCAGGTGTCCCCTCTGCCTCTCCTGCTCCGCCTAAGCCAGTCTGCTTCTCTTTTCTCATAGTATCTTAGTTGGAAGGGACCCCTGCAATGCAGGAAACTTAGCTCAAGCATCCCTGACAGGTGGCCACCCAACCTCTGCTTAAAAACCCCCAAGGAGGGAGAGTCCACCATTTTCCAAGGGAGTCCATTCCACTGCCTAACAGCTCTTACTGCCAGAAGGCTCTTCCTTTGAACATAAGGAATCTTCTTTCCTGCCGTTTGAATCTATTGTTTCAGGTCTAATCCTCCAAAGCAGAGAAAAGCAAGTTCCCTGCATCTTCCTTGTGACAGCCCTTCAGATATTTGAAGATGGCTTTCACATAATTTCCATAGGTGAAATAAGATCCAACTGCTTCTTTATTTGGATCAGGTGATGGGGTGATGGGGGGGGGCAACTCATCCTTTTTTGCCCCAGGCAACTATGTGTTTTGGGCCAGCCCTAGGTGACTGTTCATAGCTCAAAGAGGAAAGGACAAAGGTGGAACACAAAAGGCCTTTAAGCTGTGGCTGTCCATTGGGTGCTCAGGTTGACCTGAAAGAAGTTTTATTTGAACTGAAAGCAGTTGAGAAGGCCCTCCAGACTTTGGGGGTTTTGTGGGGATATTCTGAAACATGCTGTTGATGCCATAACAGTGCATTAGCAATTGTTTGACACACATTGCCCCACTATATTAGTAGTTTTGCAATGCTTCCCAGTGTGACCACATTACAGTGGTACCTTGGTTTAAGAATAGTCTGGCTTAAGAATGATTCAGTTTACAAACTTCGCAAAACCGAAAATAGTGTCCCGGTTTGAGAACTTTTCCTCAGTCTAAGAACGGAATCAGAACGGTGGAAGGGCACCGGCAGTGGGAGGGCTCATTAGGGAAAGCACCAGGGCCGTCTTACCCATAGGCAATAGGGGTGCGGGGCACCTGGGTGCCGGGCTCTCAGGGGCACCAGGCCAAGTGTCCAGGGCCCAAGAGTTGAGTCCGGGGAAGAGCCTGTCCGTCGGTCAGAGTGCCGTGGTGGGCTCTTCTGCGCTGCGAGTTTGGGAGCAACCAAGCCAGCGAGACACTGAGGCAGCCAGCCGGCTCCGCCCTCCTGGCTACCTGGGACTGGGTAACGGGGGGGGGGGCACCGGGCAGATCTTTGCACCCCTGTGCCGCATATGCTTAAGACAGTCCTGGAAAGCACACCTCAGTTTAAGAACGGACTTCCAGAATGGATTAAGTTCATAAACAAAGGTACCACTGTATGGCCATCCTGAGGGGCATTCTTGCCCTATCGCATTGCAAAAGTGGGCTCAACCAGTTGCCCTCCAACTCTAATTATAGTATGAACAGTTGCAGGATTTCAGCAGGGGGATAATGTGTTGGGATGTGTCTGGAGAGACGTGGGCAATTGGCAGGCCCCCAGCTGGCTCCAGCCACCAGCCGACAGCTGGGCGAACTCCGGTTCTTGGAACAGCATTGTTACGGTAAAATCTGGGTGCGAGGCTGCTCTGCCACCCAGCTCGTCGGACTAAGTCCGCGGGTCCCTGCGGAGGAAAATGAGCTCAGCCGGAGACAGGAGCAAGCTGCAGAAGATCCAAGTTTATTGCGCAACAGGTTCAAGGCGAGATTGAACAGCGAGAAAGGGGTGACATGAACTTTTGAAACTTCCCTCCATGTCCCAGAATACAGTGCAAAATACTTCCCAGTTACATCATGAATACATTAAGAAGAGGTTGGGTTACACAGATTACATCACGAATACATTAAGAAGAGGTTGGGTTACACAGGATTAACATATGGAGGAGGGAGGGGAATATGCAGAGCTAGAGATATGCGCAGATAAGCACATCCTGAGTACCGGTGATGAGAAGACAATGGTCCATGTATGCATAGTCTTCCACCTGGCATTGCCCGGAGGAAAGGCTTGGCAGAGTGATTTGACAGGATTAGGGTCTTGACACCTTGCTTGAGGGATTATGGAGGACAGGGGAGGTGTCATGGAGTCCTAGAGAAATTGAGCAAATTGGC
Source organism: Podarcis lilfordi (assembly GCA_947686815.1). NCBI lineage: Eukaryota > Metazoa > Chordata > Lepidosauria > Squamata > Lacertidae > Podarcis > Podarcis lilfordi. Next base: position 54,884 of record CANTUW010000059.1, on the reverse strand, counting down.
ACGTTGATTTTCTATGAATTTTATAGATTTTAGTCCCTTTTGACATTGACAATTGGACTCGGAAATAAATGGATATATTGTAGCGAAGAAGAAGGTGAAGAAGACATGCCCCCCCCCTTCCGTATCAGCATTAATCAGTGACACAAGCCTCAGAGACCTTTAGAGACTTGACACTCTTTAATCAGCAGAGTGAATAACTTCTCACAACGGAAGTGGAGGACAGAGACATATGTAAGCATATTTACAGGCGTTTATTCAGCATAGTTCAGGAACAAAGGAAAAAACATGTCTGCTTCCCTTCGTGTCCAAGCAAAACAGCAGTACAACATTTTACATTTGGATTAAAAATTTGAAACAATCTGGATAAGGGAAAGGGAATTTTAAAAACGGAAGCCAGCCCCTACCTGCTGATAGAATAGGAAAACAGAGACGTTTTCCAATGCAAGAGAAAAGATTTAGAGATTTTTAAACTTCCAAAGACTGAATCTATTATCCCCCCCAAAAGCAGGGGGGGGGGAAGAGAATTTAACATTACGGAAATACCTGCAAAAGCTTTCAAAAAGGACTTTTAAAAGCCACTTGACTCTCTGGAAGGGTGACTCGTCAGAGCAGAGAGCAGCCATTGTGATGCAACAATGAAGGAATGTCAATTACTTTTGTTTCCTACTGGGATACTTTGAAGTGCTGCAGCAGGCTGAACTGAATTTTAACCCTTAAATTGAAAACTGGCAACATATTTGAATTGCTTGAGGAGTGAAAAGGAAAATAAATAAGAAAGGCAGGTTGGAAAAAAATTGGGACTGTATTTTAACTGTCTTGTTCCGCAAACTGGAGCTGTTGCATGACTACTAGCTCATTACTCCTGACTCTGTGGAAATAAAAGCATCTTTGACCTTGGAAATCTGAGTCACCAACGGTGTTATGGTGGGAGAGCAGGGGGGAAAACCACACACTAGAAGAGAATCTAAAGACCAGGCTTTCCAAGAGCAAATATTGGAGTTTATGAAAGACAATAAGCAGGGTTTGCAGAGTCTTGCAACAGAGGTCAGAGCTAATACGCTCTGTCTCCAGGAATTTAAAAAAGACTTTGGAATTCTGCACAAAGATCTCCAAGAGGTCAAAACAGAAGTTGCAGGTTTGCAGAAAAGAGTATCAGAGATTGAAACTGTTAAACTTTCAGACTTAGAAAGATTACAGGAAGAATCGCAAACAGCAATAGCTTTTATACAACTTAAGGAAAGAGAGATATATCTTCATCTGAGAGGTCTACCAGAGATTGAAGAAGGAAATTTGAAAGCGTCCAGGAATTTGTGTCCTTTTGGGACCTAACAAAGGGAGAGGTGGAATCTACAATTGTAAAGGCCTACAGATTTGGACCTAGAGGTAAAAAGGACTCAAAAATTTTAAATGATTGCATGGTAAGGTAAAGGTACCCCTGCCCTACGGGCCAGTCGTGTCCGACTCTAGGGTTGTGCGCCCATCTCACTTAAGAGGCCGGGGGCCAGCAATGTCCAGAGACACTTCCGGGTCACATGGCCAGCAAAGTTCTTAACCCGAGGTACTATTTCTGGGTTAGCGGAGTATGCAACCTGAAGCGTATGTAACCCAAGGTACCACTGTACTTTATTTACATACAGTATAAACACACACGGAGCACTGCAACATGGCTCCCTCCCTCTCTAGCATCAGACAGCAAAGAGAAAAAGAACAAAGGACAATAGTCTCACTTCATGGAACACAGTGACACAAACATCCTGCCGCCGTCACTTCCCACTCTGTGGAGTCAAAACTTCTGCCACGCTGCCTATTACTCACCTTTTCTCCAAATCAAAAAGTCCCCAGTGCTGCAGCCTCCATCCGTTGCTCCATTCTCCCCTTGGTCATTCTGACGGCCCTTTTCTGAACCTTTTCTAATGTGTGGGAATGCTCAGGGATGCAGGAGAGGATATATTGTCTGATAATAGCCTTTCCAACATGTGTTAACAAGTTCACAATTTAGCAGAGTAACATTCTCCCTTTTAAACTTGCAGCGGATGCATTTGCTCAGGCTCGCTAAAACCTCTATAATAACTGTTCTGGTATTTTCCCCTTATTCCCTCATAAAGATAAGACACGACACAGTCTTCTATAAAAGTATAAAGAGAGTTTACTCACATATCATTCTGTTCACAATAGGATTCCAGAAGGCAGGCTTAGCTTAGAAAAGTAACATATACCTGGAAACTATCTCATAAGAAGACAGTCCCTTTGTCATCTCTTGGCTGGAAGCCAAGAGGGCATCTTTGGCTAAGCAAATGTTGCTTCTTCGATGCATGTAGTCAAAAGGAGAGAGATGGCTGCCCTGCCCTGTGCTTTTGTCATTACCTGCTCAGGTGAGGCCACACCCACCTCTAGTCACATGCAAAGGAAGTCTGTCCCAGCCCAGAAGGAAACAGGAAGTTTACCTGCTGGCTGAACAAACATTCCTCCCCATGTGTAAACATGTTCACTCTAGGAATGTTGTACTTGACTGCTTTTGTGTTTCACATCCCACACAATGCCCTCCCCCCCTTAATGGGAAAAGTGCTTATAAACACATACATACAAAAAAACCCCAAACAGATTTATTTCTTTAAAAAGATCAGCTGCCACAAGAGCAACTAAAATGGTTATATCCACTGATCTGACACATAAAGACACCTGCACTTAAGTTATTTCGGGGGGGGGGGGAGACCCTTATATCAACTTATATGCCAAATGATCTTACGCCTTCACAACAAATCAGGTTTGGATGGTCTTTCAGAATTAAGGGCAGAATCTTAATGTTTAAGGGTATCAGAAGACAGTGTCCATAGAATCATAGAATCATAGAATCATAGAGTTGGAAGAGACCACAAGGGCAATCAAGTCCAACCCCCTGCCAAGCAGGAAAAACCATCAGAGCACTCCTGACATATTGTTGTCAAGCCTCTGCTTAAAGACCTCCAAAGAAGGAGATTCCACCACACTCCTTGGCAGCAAATTCCACTGTCGAACAGCTCTTACTGTCAGGAAGTTCTTCCTAATGTTTAGGTGGAATCTTCTTTCTTGTAGTTTGGATCCATTGCTCCGTGTCCGCTTCTCTGGAGCAGCAGAAAACAACCTTTCTCCCTCCTCTATGTGACATCCTTTTATATATTTGAACATGGCTATCATATCACCCCTTAACCTCCTCTTCTCCAGGCTAAACATGCCCAGCTCCCTTAGCCGTTCCTCATAAGGCATCGTTTCCAGGCCTTTGACCATTTTGGTTGCCCTCCTCTGGACACGTTCCAGTTTGTCAGTGTCCTTCTTGAACTGTGGTGCCCAGAACTGGACACAGTACTCCAGGTGAGGTCTGACCAGAGCAGAATACAGTGGCACTATTACTTCCCTTGATCTAGATGCTATACTCCTATTGATGAGGCCCAGAATTGCATTGGCTTTTTAGCTGCCGCGTCACACTGTTGGCTCATGTCAAGTTTGTGGTCAACCAAGACTCCTAGATCCTTTTCACATGTACTGCTTTCAAGCCAGGTGTCACCCATCTTGTATTTGTGCCTCTCATTTTTTTGCCCAAGTGCAATACTTTACATTTCTCCCTGTTAAAATTCATCTTGTTTGTTTTGGCCCAGTTCTCTAATCTGTCAAGGTCGTTTTGAAGTGTGATCCTGTCCTCTGGGGTGTTAGCCACCCCTCCCAGTTTGGTGTCATCTGCAAATTTGATCAGGATGCCCTTGAGTCCATCATCCAAGTCGTTGATAAAGATGTTGAATAAGACCGGGCCCAAGACAGAACCCTGTGGCACCCCACTAGTCACTCTTCTCCAGGATGAAGAGGAACCATTGATGAGCACCCTTTGGGTTCTGGTCAGTCAGCCAGTTACAAATCCACTGAGTGGTAGCATAGTCAAGACCGCATTTTACCAGCTTCTTTACAAGAATATCATGGGGCACCTTGTCAAATGCCTTGCTGAAATCAAGGTAGGCTACATCCACTGCGTTCCCTTCATCTACCAGGCTTGTAATTCTGTCAACAAACGAGATCAGGTTAGTCTGACATGACTTCTTTTTCAGAAATCCATGCTGACTATTGGTGATCACAGCATTCCTTTCTAGGTGCTCACCGACTGTTTGCTTAATGATCTGCTCCAGAATCTTCCCTGGTATTGATGTCAGACTGACTGGGCGGTAATTATTTGGGTCCTCTCTTTTCCCCTTTTTGAAAATAGGGACAACATTTGCCCTCCTCCAGTCTGCCGGGACTTCGCCTGTTCTCCAGGAATTCTCAAAGATGACTGCCAGTGGTTCTGAGATCACATCTGCCAGTTCTTTTAATACTCTTGGATGCAGTTCATCTGGCCCTGGAGACTTGAATACATCTAAACTAGCCAAGTATTCTTGTACTATCTCCTTAGTTATCCTGGGCTGTGTTTCCTCTGCTGAATCATTTGCTCCAAATTCTTCAGGTCGGGCATTGTTTTCTTTATTTGAGAAGACTGAGGCAAAGAAGGCATTGAGGAGTTCAGCCCTTTCTGTGTCCCCTGTTTGCATTTCACCATCCTCTCCTCTGAGTGACCCACTGTTTCTTTGTTCTTCCTTCTGCTACGAACATACCCATAAAAGCCTTTTTTGTTGCTTTTAACCTCTCTAGCAAGCCTGAGTTCATTCTGTGCTTTGGCTTTTCTGACTTTGTGTCTACACGTGCTGGCTATTTGTTTGAATTCCTCTTTGGTGGTTTCCCCCCTTTTCCATTTTTTGTCCAGAGGTCCAACATTTTTGAAACAATGACCATTTTCTTCATGGTTTCAGCCAACCCACAGTGGAGGAGCTACAAGTACAACTCCATCTCCTCGGACAAACAGCATCGGAATACAGTGGTACCTCGGGTTACATACGCTTCAGGTTACAGATTCCGCTAAACCAGAAGTAGTACCTCGGGTTAAGAACTTTGCTTCAGGATGAGAACAGAAATCGTGCTCTGGCGGCGCGGCGACAGCAGGAGGCCCCATTAGCTAAAGTGGTGCTTCAGGTTAAGAACAGTTTCAGGTTAAGAGCGGACCTCCGGAACGAATTAAGTACTTAACCCGAGGTACCACTGTATTCCTTTTGGTAGATTTATAAATCTCTTCATAGGTTTCTTCATCCATTTCTATTGTTGTCACAGTCTCCTCAACATCACCCAAAATCTTATTTAAGTGCTGGTAACAACCAAATAATCTGCCTCGAAGTTTTCGGTCATTTCTCATTTTTTCATCAATTCGTTCATCAAGACTAAGCTTGATGAGATCCAAGGGCTCTTCTACAGTATTTGTGGTTTGTGGCTGCTCCACCTCGTCCGCCATTTTTTCAAAGCCCCTCCAATGCTCTTTTGGAGGTGAGGCCAGAATTCTGTGGTTCTAGGCTGAGTGTTGGAAGTGAGAGGGAGGGAGGAGAGATTTTGGCGACACCCCCAGAGGGCCCGCTGTGTCTTCCCAGATAGCCTTGAAAAGGCCCTCTTTTGAAAAAGACGTTCCTCTAATAAGACATTGTCAGGGAACTGACATCGGAGCCAGAGGCGGAGGCTAGGCTCTCAAGCGATGCTGGAGAAGGGCCCAGCAGGGGGGGAGGCAGCTCACCAGCTGGGGAAGGAAATCAGCGTAACACCAGGGATAAAGGGGGGCAGATGGGGGAATCGGCGAGGGGGGCTCCAGGACTCCTTGCTGGAGACCAGCGAGGAGAGCACGGGTCCTCCGCTACCCACACCCTCCCTGCGCAGAAGACTTCCGCGCAGGGAGAGTAGGAGGAGACTTGTGGTCAAACAGCTTTTATGCTGGAAAAGGTTTAAGAAACGCCCACTGAAGGATTCTGCTAGCGACTGAACAGCCACGACGTGAAGGGCTGTCCAGACAGAAAAGGTTTAACAAGGCAACCTAGCCAGGAGTGGCACCAACTTACGCACAAGCAACCCCTACATTTATTACAGACATATAAGAGCAATTACAGGGATTTTTGCAAGATCTGCAACTAGTGAAGATTCCAAAGCGCTGCATCATAATCTGCTGAAAGAGACAAGGTTTCATAATTTTTTATAGACCCTATACCCCATTACTGGAATAGCATTCCTGTTGCCTCTGGAAGAGTAACATCTAGAGAGAATTTAATAGCACATAATATTATGGCATTGTACATTATTAATTGAAAATACTCCCCAGCTTTTTTCTTATTATTTATATATACTTTTCGTATTTTCTTCCCCCTCTTTATTCCTTTACAAATTATAAATTGCATTATTATTATTATTATTTTCTCTTGCTTTATTTTTCTCTTACCCTCCCATCTTTTCTTTGTTTCATTCTTTTGTAATTTTCTTTTGGGGTATTTTGTTTTGTTTTGTTTGTTTTGTTTCTCTGTTTGTTTCATTTTTGTTGTTTTTCTGGTTGTGTTTTTGTGTGGTTTTCGACTTGTGTGGTTCTGCCTTGTGTTTTTTTGTTTTTGTTTTTTTGTTGCTGTTTTTTGTTTTTGTTTGCTTTGCCTTTCGCTATCTATTGGTAGCTAAGACAGCTGATAGTGGTATCAGATGTCATTAGTTTTGTTGTAAGGTGCTGATTAACTGAACCGCTAACCTGTTTAAAGATTTATATATATGATCTATCACCCTGAATGAGTAAGTGAACGCAAGGATTGCAATCATTTATTATATTTATTTGATCTGATGAATTTGTGATATTGCTGTATTGATGATTGGCTGTAACTAATTAGATAATTGTTCATAATCAATTTTAAATATATCTAGTGAAACTGGTGAATATAAAGAATTAGTGGATACATAGGCTGGAGATTATTATCAGACTGGTAAAATTGTCGTGATTGTATTAAGAAAGATTGAATTTAATTGACATTTATTAATTATCACATTGGAAATATTGTCACGATTGTATTAAGAAAGATTGAATTTAATTGATATCCAGTCTGTAAGACAGAAAGAAAGAGAACAAATTACCTTGTGAGTTAATTGAATTTCTTAGTGATGTCTGGTAAAAAAGCAACTGTGTCAGGTTCTGCAGCAGTTTCAGCCTCACAAATCAGGAGAACTTCTGTAATTGACATGGATCAACCACTAGATATGAGAGAATTAATTTTAAGTTTGAAGAAAGATATCCAAGATTTAAAAAATAATGTAAATGAAAAGGCAAAAGCAACGGAAGAAAAACTTATTTCAATGGGAGTTAAAATAGATGAAAATGTGAAAATAACAGCTGAGTTATCAACTCAGGTCAACAATTTAGTGCAAAAAAATTCAGAACTGACGAAAATAGTGCTAGACCTTAAAGGTAAAACACAGAACCTAAAGGAAGCTCAGAAATAATTACAAAATGAAAATAGAGAGTTGAAAAGGGAATGCGATAAGATAAAGAAAGAAACAGCAGATCTGAAAGCGCAGCAGGATTCAACTTTGGACTCTATTGCGAAGTTGCAAATGCAGAGAAGGGAGAATACCCTAAGATTCAGAGGAATAACAGAGGACGCAGAGGAAATAATTGAGAAAAAATCTCAAAAGAGCTAGCAGCTTGGTTAGACCTAGAAGAAGCAGAAGTAACACAAAAATAGAAAAAGCATTTAGAGTCAAATCTAATGCAGCAAAAGCAAATAACTGGCTGGCTGACTGTTTGGTCTCTTTTAACTCTATGGATTTCAGAAATAGAATTTGACAAGCTAGCAACAAGAAGAAATTCAAGTCGGAAGGAAATGATATTATTGTCCACAAGATTATCCCAAATTGATTGATAAAAGAGAGAAGCTTACAAACCTCTAGCCGAGGCACTAAAGGCAAAGGCAGTGGACTATAGGTGGGAGTACCCTGAAGGCATCTCCTTTTTCTTTAAAGGGAAATGTAGAAAGTGCTTGTCGGCATTAGATGCGGACAAGTTCTGGAGAAAGTACCGGAAAGAGCTCGGAGGGAAAAGGCAATTGTTGGGAGAATCAGAGGAAATTGAACAAACAGTTGAGAGTTAGGAGACAGATCTAAGAAGGGAATTTATTAAACGTATACTGAGACCTTGAATGTGTAATTTTTTTATTTATTATTTTTTATTAATCCGTTCACGTATCATAAGAAATAAAGTATGGATTATAAATTTATTACTTGGAACGTAAATGGTTTAAATGAAAAATCAAAAAGGAACAAGGTGGAACATATTCTGGTTAAGCAAAAATATGATCTAATCTGTCTGCAAGAAACCCATGTAGCGGAAAAACATAAAAGAGTATTAATAAATAAAAGATTGGGGCTTGAGTTTATTGCATCAAGTAAAGAAAAAAAGAGAGGGGTGGTAATCTATGTAAAACCTCAGCTGGAGCCAAAACTGCTTTACAATGATGAAAAAGGTCGAACAGTGATTATAGAAGTTAAGATCAATAATGAAAAAGTGATAGTTATTGGAATTTATGCACCAAATGAAAGAAAATCCGAATTCTATCAATTCTTGGAAGAAAAAGTCATAGAATTTCTAGGGGGGGGGAATTATATTATTAGGAGATTTTAATGGAGTAGTCAATCCAAACATGGACAGAACAATAAAGAAGAAAGAAAAGAGGCAGAACAAACTCCCAACTACATTTTTCCAATTAATAGAACTCCTGAATTTGTTTGACGCTTGGAGGTTTAAGAATCCAACAGAGAAAGAATTTACACACTATTCAGAGCCACATAAATCGGCGGGACAAATCGACGCGATCTGGACAACAAAGGATTTATTAAATAATATTACAAAAGCAGAAATCCATCCAAGGACAATTTCAGATCATAGCGCATTCTGGGTTAACTTTAAAGGAAAAGAAGAAAAGATTAAAAGGTGGCAACTTAATGAGAGTACGTTAAACGATGAAAAAAACTGTACAGAAGGCCAAGCAAATCTTAGAAGAATATTTTAAGTTTAATTTAAATCAAGGAGTAGATCTAGAGATGGTTTGGGACGCGGGTAAAGCCGTCATAAGAGGCTTCTTTATCCAACAAAACGCATTCCGAAGGAAAATAAAGGAGAAGAAGAAAATGGAGATTTGGGAGGAAATTAGAAAAAAGGAAAGGATCCTTTTCCAAAAACCAGATGATGAACTAATTAAGCAAAATATAAAAATTTTACAGACGCAATTCTCCATGATAATAAACGAAGAGATAGAATGGAAGATAAAATGGTTGCGACATAGAAATTTTGAGTTTGCAAATAAACCTGGCAAACTTCTGGCCTGGCAATTAAAGAAGAAAAAGGAAGATAGAATTATCAATAAAATTAAAATTGAAGACAAATGGATTCAAGAACCGAAGGAAATTAGTAAAAATTTTGCTAGTTTTTTCGGAAAACTATATAAAGAAGGTCCAGAGACTCTAGAAAAAATAATTGATTATTTGGGCAAAAATAAACTACCAATAATACCTAAGGAAAAACTGAAATCTTGAACTCACCAATAACAGCTATGGAGGTGCAACAAGCTATACAGAGATCAAAATTAGGAAAGACACCGGGCCCAGATGGTCTCCCAGCTAATTACTATAAAAAGTTAGAACAAGCATTATTTCTTCCCATGAAAGACCTAATGAATAATATTCTGGCAACTGGAAAGCTACCGAAAACCTGGAAGGACAGCTTTATTACTCTTATCCACAAACAGGGAACAGATGCCTCAAACATGGCCAATTACAGACCCATTGCACTGCTAAATAACGATTACAAGATATTCGCAGACATTCTTGCAAATAGATTAAAAATGGTGCTGAAAGAGATAATTCATAAAGATCAAACCGGATTTCTTCCCGGACGATTTATGCAATCCAACATGAGATGTGTGATTAATGTATTAGAATATTTGGATATTAAAATTGATAAACCAGCAGCTATTATGTTGGTGGACACTGAAAAAGCTTTTGACAACGTGTCCTGGAAATTTATGAAAAAAATAATGGAAGAAATCGGACTGGGAGAAAATATTTGTAAAGGAATAAATGCCATCTATTTGGAACAATATGCAAAATTGATCATCAACGGAAGAATTACTGAGGAGTGCAAAATAAACAAGGGAACCAGACAGGGCTGCTCACTGTCACCACTGATATTTATCTTGGTGATGGAAGTCTTGAACAATCAGATAAGAAAGGATCAGCTTGTTAAAGGCATCACTCTGGGAAACAAAACATATAAAATTAAAGCTTTTGCAGACGATTTACTTGTTATGACTGAAAACCCTAAAGAAAGTCTGAAAAGAGTGCTGGAATTGATTAAAGAATCTAGAGAAGTGGCAGGCTTTAAGCTGAATATAACAAAAACAAAAATGCGTGTTAAAAATGTAACCACAGAAGAAAAGGACGACTTAGAAAAAATATTGGGCCTGAAAATCTCCTCAAAAGCGAAATACTTGGGTATTTGGATCACCCCCAAGAACAGAAACTTATTTCAGGATAATTACACCAAAACTTGGTTAGAGATTAGAAAAAACTTTGTAACCTGGAGTAAACTAAAATTAACATTTGTGGGTAGGATTTCCATTATAAAGATGAATGTGCTTCCAAAATTAATCTTTTTATTTCAGATGATTCCAATACTGGGCGAAGCAGGTTGTCTTAGGATATGGCAAAGAGAAATTTCCAAATTCCTGTGGAAGGGAAGAAACCTAAGATTAAACACCTGATCTTACAGGAGCCAGAATCCAGTACAAAAAGAGTATTGGAACTGATTCAAGAATTTGGACAAGTAGCAGGTTTTAAGCTGAATAAGATGAAAACTAAGGTTTTAGAGAAAAAATTAACTGTGAATGAGAGAGAGAAGTTTCAGGAAGAGACTGGACTAACATTGGTTAAGAAAGTGAAATATTTAGGGGTTAACATGACTGCCAAAAATGTGAATCTATTTAAGGATAATTATGGAAAATGTTGGATAGAAGTGAAAAAGGATTTAGAAATATGGTCAAATTTGAAGTTATCATTGTTAGGCTGAATTGCTGTGATAAAAATGAATGTGCTGCCAAGGATGTTGTTTTTGTTTCAAACATTACAAATTTTGGACAAGATGGATTGTTTCAAGAAGTGGCAGAAAGATATTTCCAGATTTGTTTGGCAGGGCAAGAAGCCTCGAATAAAATTTAAGATATTAACTGATGCTAAAGAAAGAGGTGGATTTGCCCTGCCAGACCTCAAACTTTATTATGAATCAGCAGCTTTTGCTGGCTGAGAGAATGGCTGCTTCTTGAAAACACTGACGTGTTGGATTTAGAAGGTTTCAATAATGTATTTGGTTGGCATGCATATTTGTGGTACGATAAGGTAAAAGCACATAAAGCGTTCAAAAATCATATTGTTAGAAAAGCACTGTTTAATGTTTGGATAAGATATAAAGATTTGTTAGAAAAGAAAACCCCAAGATGGTTGTCTCCAATGGAAGCGAAGGCACAGAAAAAGCTCAATATGGAGGCCAAATGGCCGAAATATTGGGAAATTCTGGAACAAGATGGAGACAGATTAAAATTGCAGAGCTTTGAAAAATTGAAAAACAGAGTGCGAGATTGGCTCCATTATTATCAAATAATGGAGGCATACAATTTGGACAAAAAAGTTGGTTTCCAGGTGGAAAAATCAAAATTGGAAACAGAATTGTTAGATTCCAAAATTAAGAATTTCTCAAAAATGTATAACTTGCTGTTGAAATGGAATACTCAGGATGAAACGGTGAAATCAGCAATGATTAAATGGGCACAAGATGTTGGACATAACATAATGATGGCTGACTGGGAACAGTTATGGACCACAGGTATGAAATTTACGGCATGTAATGCTCTAAGAGAAAACTTAATGAAAATGATTTATAGGTGGTACATGACCCCAGTCAAGCTTGCAAAAATCTACCATTTGCCCGATAATAAATGTTGGAAATGTAACGAGACTGAAGGCACATTCTTTCACCTTTGGTGGACATGCCCAAGGATTAAGACATTCTGGGAGATGATTTATAACAAAATGAAAAAGGTATTCAAATATACCTTCCTGAAGAAACCAGAGGCCTTTCTCCTGGGCATGGTCGGCCAATTGGTGTCAAAGAAGGATAGAACTTTCTTTATGTATGCAACAACAGCAGCAAGGATACTTATCACAAAATATTGGAAGACACAAGATTTACCCACCCGGGAAGAATGGCAGATGAAGTTGATGGACTATATGGAATTGGCGGAAATGACTGGCAGAATCCGAGACCAGGGAGAAGAGTCAGTGGAAGAAGATTGGAAAAAACTTAAAGATTATTTACAGAAATACTGTAAAATCAATGAATGTTAGAAAAATGTTGGAATGAAGTTACATGGCTTTAGTAGAAATGTTATAAGGAATTAAGTATAAATAGATTAATAGAGTATTAAAGGAAAAAATAAGGTTAGAATGAGTTAAGATAATTATAGGATAGAAAACAGAGGAAGATGGAAAGGAATTGCTGAAATAATTAACAGAAGTGGAATACAAAAAGGGAGGTGTGAGGAGGTCATGGAAATAAGTGAATGAAAGATGGGATAATGAAATTGTTTGATTTATTTTATTGTTGTTGTTTTGTTTTGTTAGTTTAATGTATTGTATTGTATGTGTTTTTTCTTTTTTTAGTGTTTAAATTTTTTGGAAAAGCAATAAATATTATTTTTTTTAAAAAAACACCTGATCTTAATAGATATGAGAGAGAGAGGAGGCTTTTCCCTACCCGACTTAAAACTTTACTACGAGGCAGCCTGTTTCACCTGGCTAAAAGATTGGTGTACGTTGCAGGATCCGGACCTCTTGGACCTGGAAGGTTTTGACAACCGTTGGGGATGGCACGCCTACCTGATATATGGAAAAGCAAAAATCCATAAAAATTTTACCAACCATATCATAAGAATATCACTCTTTGCTGTATGGGAAAAATATAAAGACCTGATGGAACCTAAAGTCCCGTGGTGGACTTCTCCAATAGAAGCCGTAGCAGTAAAACGGAAAAATACTCAGGAAAGCTGGCCAACATATAAAACACTTCTAAAAAATGAAGATAACCAAATAAAATTAAAAAACTTTGAGGAAATAAGAGAACACATCTCAGACTGGTTCCAATACCATCAGTTATTTGAAAAATTTAAATCTGACAAACAAAAGGGGTTCTCAACAGAAATTTCCCGATTCGAATCTGATCTTGTAAATTCTAAAAGAAAAACTCTTTCCAAAACTTATCGACTCCTTCTTGACTGGACAGTCAAGGAGGAGGAGGTAACAGTGGCAGTGGTGAGGTGGTCCCAGGATTTTGGCCATTCAATAACCATGGCCCAATGGGAAAATTTATGGAAGATCAATTGGAAATTCACAAATTGTTACACGATTAGAGAGAACTTTCAAAAAATGCAACATCGATGGTATCTAACACCATGGAAAATTTCAAAAATGTATAAAAATGTGTCAAGTAATTGTTGGAGATGCGGTGAATCAGGAACATTCTACCATATGTGGTGGACATGTAGGAAAATACAGGTATTCTGGGAGAGTATCCATGTAGAACTGCCAAAAATGCTAAAGATTTCTTTCAATAAAAAACCAGAGGCCTACCTCCTGGGAATAACAGATTTGGATATTCCACACAAGAGGAAGGGTATCTTTTTATGCGACGGCGGCAGCAAGAGTTTTGATCGCAGCAAAATGGAAGAGTAATGAAATCCCCTCTATACAAGATTGGATCCAAAAGCTGACAAAATATGCCGAATTAGATGGTTTATCAGAAAAAATAAAGAATAAATCAAAACAGGAATTTGTTTCAAAATGGGAGGTTTTCAAAGACTATCTGAAAAATAAATATAGTAGTTTAAATTCTGTTGCAGCATTCGAGGAACTTCAGTAATACTTGCAAGGTAGATATAAGAAATTAGATTTATTTTTATTTTTTTCCAAGTGAATTTTTATTGTTTTCCTTACATATTCTTTTCCAACAAATTGTAATAGCACCATACATTCCCTTTGACTCTGCCGAGTCACGACCCCCCTCCCTCCCCACAACTGGTATATTTATCCTCTTTCCATCACACACATCATTCTCAAATTAGTACTATTATACATTGGAGGTATTATGTCAATCCTGCTAGTGTCTTGACCTCTTTACAATTCTTCTTTAAATATTCAATAAATTTACTCCAGTTATTTTGGTATCTTTGATCTCCCTGGTCCCGGATCCTCCCTGACAGTTTGGCAAGTTCTGCATATTCTGTCAACTTCGCCTGCCACTCCTGTATAGTTGGTATATCTTGTACTTTCCATCTTTGGGCCAGAAGGGTCCTCGCAGCAGCTGTAGCATACATGAACAAATTTTGATCTTCTATTTTAATTTTTGTTCCTATTAAGCCTAATAGACACGCTTCCGGTCTTTTGGGGAAAGTATATCTAAATATTTTTTTGAGTTCATTATAAATTGCTTCCCAAATTTTTTTTTACCTTATCGCAGGTCCACCACATATGGAAATAGTCCCCATCTGCCTTTTTACATTTCCAACACTTTCTTTCTTTTTTCCTATACATTTTATCTAATTTTACTGGCGTCAAATGCCATCTATACATCATTTTTAACAAGTTTTCCTTTAAAGCCATGCATCCTGTGAATCTCAAACCCTCCTTCCATAATCTTTTCCACGCATCCAGTTCAATGTTATGCCCAATATCAATTGCCCATTTTATCATTGAGTCCTTTACATCTTCATCTTTTGTATACCATTCTAGAAATAAACTATACATTCTTGATAAAATTTTATCTTTACAGTCTATTAACTCGATTTGGAATTTCGATTTTTTATCTTCGAACCCATTTCTCTTTTTGTCTTCCTTTAATAAATCACTGATCTGATGGTATTGCAGCCACCCTGTTAACATCTTTTCAATTTGGTCGTATGGTTTGAGCTTTATCCCTTGGGCTGTTTTCCTAGTAATATCCTCATATGTTACTCTTTCCCCTTCCATGTTTACTTTTTTTGTTGTCAGCACCTCAATTGGTGATATCCACCACGGTGTCTTTCTTTCCAGGAGGTTTTTATTCCGATCCCATACTTCATATAAAGATTTCCTAATCATATGGTTTAGAAAACCTTTATGTACCTTTACTTTGTTGTACCATAGGTACGAATGCCAACCATATCTATTGTCGTGGCCCTCTAGATCTAATAGGTCAGTGTTTTCTAAGGTCAGCCAGTCTTTTAACCATACCAAGCACAAAGCTTCATAATATAAAGTCAGGTCTGCTAAATCAAAACCTCCTCTCTCTTTCTTATCTACTAGTATCTTCATTTTTATCCTTGGCCTTTTCCCCTGCCAGACAAACTTCACTAAGTTTTTTTTGCCAATCCTTAAATTGTCTTATCCCTTTTACCACTGGTATTGCTTGAAATAAAAATAACAGTCTAGGTAGTATATTCATTTTTATCACAGAGATTCTGCCTAATAATGACAATTTTAGTCTACTCCATATATCTATATCTTTCTTAATTTCTTTCCATACCACCTCATAGTTGTCCTTGTACAGGTTTATATTTTTTGTTGTCATCCAAATTCCTAAATATTTTTTTTTTTTAGCTATCGCGATTCCTGAGTCTACTTGTAATTCTTCCATCTCTTCTTTCTTCAAATTTTTTGCTAGCATTTTCGTCTTGTTTTTTGTTAAGTTTAAACCCTGATACCTTCCCAAACTCTTCCAT
The DNA here is from genome assembly GCA_947686815.1 of Podarcis lilfordi. Taxonomy (NCBI): domain Eukaryota; kingdom Metazoa; phylum Chordata; class Lepidosauria; order Squamata; family Lacertidae; genus Podarcis; species Podarcis lilfordi. Next base: position 39,183 of record CANTUW010000059.1, on the reverse strand, counting down.
TCTTTTTATTGCCTCTTTCACACTTTGTCTTGGTTCTTCCAACGTTAAGACTAGATCATCTGCGAAGGCTCTTAACTTAAATTCTTTTCGTCCCACCTTAATGCCTCTGACTTCTGATGATTCTCTTAGCTTCTTATTCAAGACCTCTAGGACTGTAATAAATAGCAAGGGAGACAAAGGGCATCCCTGCCTAGTACCTTTAGTTATCTCAAAGTTATCTGATATGTTGTTATTAATTTGGTCCGAATAAATCGTGTCAATACCTCTCAAAAAATTTTCACCAATTCCTAGTACTTTTAGGTTTTCTTTCATGAAATGCCAAGAAACATTATCGAACGCTTTTTCCGCGTCTATGAACAATAGTACTGCCTGTTTCTCATTTCTGACTTCAAGATATTCAATTATATATATATATTTTTTTAAATAATATTTATTCCAAATTTAAAATCACAGAAAAAAAGAAAAGCCATACAGAGTACAAAGAAAATTTTGACCATAACAGAACAAAAAATAAACAAGTAAAAAGAACAATAAGATAGAATAAAAAGAAAACTTAACAAAAATATAAAAATGTATTAAGTTAAAAATAAAACAAAAGCAGGTTAAACCTTTACATATCCTTTTCCCTTTACTTATTTCCATTGACCTCCTCTCACCTCCCAATTTTGTATTCTAGATCAAATCGTATTTCCAGCAAATCCCTCTAATATTATTTTCATTTACGTATTTTAAAATTAAAGTAATATAATTAAACCTCCTCTATTTCATCAAATTCATCAACTCATCTTTGCTTATTCCATTATATCGTATCTACCGAAACGACCTAATATTCTTTTTCCAACCTCCTTCTAACATTCTTTTATATTGCAATACTTTTGAAGATATATTTTGAATTTTTTCCAATCTTCTTCCATCGACCCTTCTCCCTGGTCTCGAATTCTGCCGGTCATCTCAGCCAGCTCCATGTAGTCCATCACTTTCATCTGCCATTCTTCTCGGGTGGGCAATTCTTGTGTCTTCCAGTACTTCTCGATGAGTATTCTTGCTGCTGTTGTAGCATACATAAAGAAAGTTCTATCCTCCCTTCGCACCACTTGGCCGACCATGCCCAGTAGAAAGGCCTCTGGTTTCTTCAGAAAGGTATATTTAAATACCTTTTTCAGTTCATTATATATCATTTCCCAGAAAGCCTTAATCCTTGGGCATGTCCACCAAAGGTGAAAAAATGTACCCTCTGTCTCTTTACATTTCCAACATTTACTGTCTGGCAAATGATAGATTTTTGCTAGCTTGACTGGGGTTAAGTACCACCTGTAAATCATTTTCATTATATTCTCTCTTAAGGCATTACAAGCCGTAAATTTCATACCTGTGGTCCATAACTGTTCCCAGTCAGCAAACATAATATTATGTCCAAAATCTTGTGCCCATTTAATCATAACAGATTTAACCGTTTCATCCTGTGTATTCCATTTCAACAGCAAGTTATACATTCTTGATAAATTCTTAGTTTTAGGATCTAACAGTTCTGTTTCCAATTTTGATTTTTCCTCCTGGTAACCAATCTTTTTATCTAGGTTATAAGCCTCCCTTATATGATAGTAATGAAGCCAGTCTCGAACTTTAGTTTTTAATTTGTCAAAACTCTGCAGCTTTAGTTTGTCACCATCTTGTTCTAGAATTTCACAATATTTTGGCCAATTTGTCTCCATGTTAATTTTTTTCAGAGCCTTGGCCTCCATTGGTGACAGCCACCTTGGTGTTTTACTTTCCAACAAATCCTTATATCTCACCCAGACATTAAACAATGCTTTCCTGACAATATGGTTCTTAAAGGCCTTATGTGCTTTAACCTTGTCATACCATAAATATGCATGCCATCCAAAGACATTGTCAAAGCCTTCTAAGTCCAAAATGTCCGTGTTTTCAAGAAGCAGCCAATCTTTCAGCCAGCAAAATGCGGCTGATTCATAATAAAGTTTAAGGTCTGGCAGTGCAAATCCACCTCTTTCTTTAGCATCAGTTAAAATCTTAAATTTTATTCTTGGCTTCTTGCCCTGCCAGACAAATCTCGAAATATCTCTCTGCCATTTCTTGAAACAGTCCATCTTGTCCAAAATCTGCAATGTTTGAAACAAAAACAACATCCTAGGCAATACATTCATCTTTATCACAGCAATTCGGCCCAACAATGATAACTTCAATTTTGACCATATTTCCAAATCCTTCTTCACTTCTGTCCAACATTTTTCATAATTATCTTTAAATAAATTCACATTTTTAGCAGTCATATGAACCCCTAGATATTTCACTTTCTTGACCAATGTTAATCCTGTCTCCTTCTGAAACCTCTCTTTCTCAATCTCTGGTAGATTTTTCTCTAACACCTTAGTTTTCACCTTATTCAATTTAAATCCTGCTACTTGACCAAATTCTTGGATTAATCGCAATACTCTTTTTGTACTGGATTCTGGCTCCTGTAGTGTCAAAACCAAATCATCAGCAAAAGCTTTCAGTTTATACTGTTTAGCTCCGAGTTGTATACCTTTAACCAATTGGTCTTTCCTGATCATATTCAGCAGGACCTCCAGGACCGATATAAAAAGCAATGGGGAGATTGGGCAACCCTGTCTTGTTCCTTTCTCAATCTTAAACTCTTCTGTAACTACATTATTTACGATCAACTTAGCTTTTTGTTCCGAGTATATTGCACCTATACCATTTTCAAAACTTTGGCCTACCCCCATTCCCTGTAAGTTTTTCTTCATAAAACTCCAAGAAATATTATCAAAGGCTTTCTCCGCATCCACAAATATTAGAACCGCTTTAGTATTAATATTAACTTGTAATTTTTCTAAAATGTTAATTATGTTCCTCGTATTATCTGACAAATGCCTCCCCGGGAGAAAGCCCGCTTGGTCTTTATGGATTTCTTTCACCAGTACGTTTTTTAATCTTTTAGCCATAATTTCTGCAAAAATTTTGTAATCCACATTAAGTAGGGATATGGGACGGTAGTTCTTAAGCTGTGTCTTTTCCGCTTCTGTTTTCGGTATGAGTGTAATATAAGCTTCTTTCCATGACTCGGGTGCCTTTCCTCCCCGTAGTATTTCATTGCAAACTTCTTTCAGAGGCTGCATTAACCATTCTTTCAAAGATTTATAGTATTTTGCAGTCAAACCATCTGGCCCTGGAGATTTGCCCAATTTCATATCCTGAATGGCTCCTTCCACCTCTTGGTCAGTTATTATAGAATTTAACATCGATTTACTTTCTTGAGAGATTTTTTGTAGTCCATTTGTTCTCAAAAACCGATCAATGTCCATTTCTTTCTGAGTCTCCTGAGTGTATAACTGTTTAAAATACTTCTGAAAACACTTTCTAATCTCCACAGGGTTCTGTATACTCTTTCCTTCTACCACCAAGTTCGTAATAGTATTAAGCTTTTGTCTTTTTTCATTTGCCATGCCAACAATTTCCCACACTTATTTGCTGATTCAAATGTCCTTTGTCTCATCTGTTTGATCTTCCATTCTATTTCCTGATTCGTCAGTTTCATATATTGTACTTGATATAACTTTATCTCTTTTAAAATCTCCTGTGAATTTGGTTTTATCCTCAGTCTCTTTTCTCCGTCCTTTATTTTCTCCAAATTTTTTTCCCTCTTCTCATTTTGGAATCTTTTCCTAATTGTGTTTTGTTGTATTAAGAACCCTCTCATAACTGCTTTACTTGCATCCCAAATCACTCTTTTCTCGGTCGTAGTGTTCATGTTTATCTCGAAGTAGTCTCTCAAGTTTTTCTGGGCCTTTTTGATGATTTCCTCATTCCTAAGCAAGGAGTCATTCATCCTCCATCTAAAAGCTCCAATTGGCGTTAATGTCATTTCCATCTTTACTGGGTTGTGATCAGAGCAAATTTTAGGACAAATTACCGCTTTTTTTATCTTCGGGGCCAGTCCCCTAGTTATCCAAATTTGGTCTATTCTTGTCCATGTCATTTTTGCTTCAGAGAAGAAGGTTCCTTCTCTTTCCAAGGGGTTCTTTGTTCTCAAAATATCTACAAGGTCCATATTGTCAGTCATTTCAAAGAATGTCTTTGGTAGTCTGCCATCTTTCGTCACCGTTTGTCTTTGGGCTTTATCCATGTTTGTAGACACTACTCCATTCATATCTCCCATCAAAATTATATTGTAATCCAGATAGTCCAATAGGATTTCATGCAGCTTTTTTGAAGAATTCTGATTTTCCCTCATTTGGCGCATAAATACCTAATATCAAAAACTTCTGACCATGAAGCTGAATTTCAATTGCAATATATCTTCCTTGGTCATCTTTGAATAAAAATTTTGGTGATAGGCTTTCCTTTGCATAGAGTACTACTCCTCTTTTTTTCACATTGTCTGATGAGATAAATTCTTCTCCTAGTCTTTTGTTGATCAAAATTTTCCGATGTAGCCTTGTCACATGCGTTTCTTGTAGACAAATGAAGTCCAAATGTTCTTTTTTTAATATATGAAATACTCTCCCCCTTTTTTCCCGGGAGTTCAAACCATTAATGTTCCAGCTTAATACTTGCAGTGTCATATTGTACTTACTCTCCTTCTCCCCCAGCAGCCCCCAAAAGTTTATCTATATCTGTCGGTGGCGTTGACTTCCCTTTTTTTTGTGGACTCTTGTCCAGTACGGCAGGCTCTTTTCCCAGTCCTTTCTGTAGATCTTCTTCGTATGTGCTCAGGAACTTATTTTTTTCCTCCACTGATCTTATCTTTATCTTTCTTCCTTTGAAACGAAAAGATAGGCCTTGAGGGAATTCCCACCTGAAAAGGATCTTACTTTTTCTCAGCAGGGCCACCAAGTCTCCAAAGTCTTGTCTTAAATCCAAAAGATGTTTCGGTATGTCTTTAAAAATTTCCACTTTTGATTGCAGAATTATCAAAGGTTTCTCGTAGTGCAAACCTAAAATTTTATCCCTCTCTTCTTTAGATCGGAGGGTAATCAAACAATCTCTTATTTTAATCTTTTTTCCTCCTTTTCCCAATCTGAAGGCCCTCACAATCTTGAAATCTTCTTGTTTCAAATCCGATTTCCAAAATTCTGCAAATTCTTGTGTCAGAAAATCTATCAAGGTGCCCGTCTCCAGCTCAGGAACAGCTCTAATTCTTAGATTGGTTTGTTTCTCTCTCAGTTCGATCATAGACAGCGTCAACTTGTGATCTGCAATTTCCTTCTGTAAGCCAGGTACCTTCTCAGTTTCCAGCTGCTCTACTTTAAATTCCACAGCAGCAGTTTTTTCCTGTGTCGACTTCGACTCCTGCAATAGTTTCTGAATGGATTCTGTATTACTGTTCACCTTTTTCCCCAAGTTATCTAATGTTTCTGTATTTAAATCAATTTTTTTATTTGCAGTATCAACTTTCTTATTCGTTTCTTCAACCTTTTTATTCGTCTCGTCAACCTTTGTACTAAGTTGTAATAAAGTTTCATTAATCCTGGCCAGAGCACTGGCTAGAACTTCTTCTGCTATTCCACTGGACTTAACTTGTGTTGCTGTCGTAGGCAAACCAGCAGATGATTGCCTTCGATGCCCCCAGGCTTTCCCAGACCTCAAAACTGACGCGTCTAATTTCTCTCTGCCATCTGCCATAACAATGTAAAAGTCAAGGCCACTCTCAGATATGCTGTTCCTGTTTACCAGTGGAAAATTCCCTTGTTGCAATTTCAGAAAGTCCCCCTAGGTGGACACTGTTACAACAGTCCAAAGCAGTCACTTTCCCTTTTAAAGTAACAAAAAAAAAAACCAAACTGTAGTCAGAGAAAAAGAAACAGTTCCAAAAAGTAGCCTTCCAATTATTTTTCCAACGAAGCTGGCCACAATATATCCACCTTACTGTCAGCAGATCTCTTTGACAGCTTTTGACAGCTGAGACGTCTCACTGGCAGATTATTCTTTGAACAACTTTACACAGTCCAAAAACAAACCCCTTCCTTTCCTACTTTCAGAAGGGTAGATTCAGAAAGAGTTCTCAGGTCGGAAAACAGCTCTTTTCAAGTTAAATTTCAACGTTTTAGCTCAAAGTCTCTATGCTTTACACTATCTACAAGACGGGAAGCGGACTTCCTGTATATACCTCCCGCCGTGGTAGCCAATTCAGTCCTTATTTTCATTCCAATTCACAGTCTTTTTTCCTTTTAAAAATTTAATCCAATTCGCAATCTTTTAAGTCCAATTCCACCTACTCACGGGTAGTCTTATAATCCGAACGTTCCAGGAAAGAAATCAGCGCTCTCTAGCAACGGCAACACGGCTTCGCTCCGCGAAAGCAGCAGTCAACTCACAGCACCGCGCCTCTCCCCCGTTCCGCTCCGAAGCCTCAAAAAAAGGCTTCCTCGCGAGTTGGGGGGGCGCTGAAGGGTGCCCGCCGAGTCTCCACATTCGCAGGCTTCACTGCCTAAGATTTCTGAGGGTCCCCGCTTCGGATATTCAATTATATTTATCAGGTTTCTTACGTTGTCCCTTAGTTGCCTCCCCGGCAGAAAGCCTGTTTGGTCCTTGTGTATCACCTTATTTAACACCATTTTTAGTCTATTCGCTAGTATATCCGCAAATAGCTTATAGTCGTTATTCAATAACGAAATTGGTCTGAAATTTTTTACATCTAATATATCCCCCTCTTTCTTCGGGATCAGTGTAATATAAGCTTCTTTCCAGGTGTTTGGCATCTTTCCTTCTCTTAAGACTTTATTCATTACTTCACTTAGAACAGGTGTCAGGTATTGCGATAGTGTTTTATAATACTTTGCTGAGAGACTGTCCGGTCCTGGGGCCTTCCCTATTTTCATTCTTTTTATTGCCTTCGTGACCTCTTGTTCTGTTATCTCCTGGTTAAGCATTCTTTTTTCTTCTTCTGAGATTTGATGTAGTTTATGGTCATGGATATACTTTTCTATTCTCTTATTGTCTTCTTTATCTTTCTTATAAAGATCTCTATAGAATCTCTGAAATACTTTTCTAATTTCTTTCGGGTCCTCAATCATTTTATCCCCATCTTTTATTTTACAAATTGTGTTCTGTTTTTGTCTTGCTTTTATTTGCCAGGCCAAGAATCTCCCAACTTTGTTGGCTGACTCAAAATTTTTTTGTCTCATGGTTTTTATTTTCCATTCGATCTCCTGTCCCACCACCATGGAGAACTGAGACTGCAACATTTTTATATTTCGTTTTATTATTTCATCTTTAGGTTTTGTTATTAGCTGTTTTTCGTTCTCGATGAGCTGGGACAGGATCTCCTCTTTCTTCTTCTCTCTCCCTCTTTTCTGGAAGCTGTTTTTTTGAATCAGGAAACCCCTTATCACCTCTTTGCTCGCGTCCCAGACTGTTTCAATTGGTGTTTCTTTGTTTAGATTCCATTTAAAATAGTCTGTTATTGTCTCTTTTGCAGTTTCCACTACTCTCTGGTCATTAAATAAGCTCTCATTCATTCTCCATCTATGTGTAGAAGGGTCCTTTCCTTTTAATTCCATATATAGCGGATTATGATCTGACAGGGTTCTTGGGAGGATTTCAGTTCTAGTTACTCTTGGTGTTAGAATCTTAGAAACCCAGATCTGATCTATTCTGCTGAAGCTTTGGTTTGGTTCAGAGTGGAATGAAAATTGTCTTACTGTTGGGTTCCTTAATCTCCAGATGTCAATTACTCCCAATGTATTGGCCATATCAAAAAAGGCCTTCGGGAGTTTACCTTCATATGTATTTCGCCTCTTTGTTAATCTATCTAAGTCTGGTACCACTACTCCATTAAAGTCTCCCAGTAGTATCAATTTCTGATCTAAATACTCTAACATTATTTCATTCAACTTTGTATAGAATTCAGCTTTCTTATCGTTTGGTGCATAGATCCCCACAATCAGCCATTTCCCCCCTTGAAACCCAATTTGTACAATCAATATTCTTCCCTCATCCTCCTTAAAAATTAATTTTGGGTCATGCTTCTCTTTTACATATATTACTACACCTCTCTTTTTGTTCAAATCTGACGCGATAAACTCTTGGCCCAGTTTTTTATTACTTAAAATTCTTTTATGCTTTTTTGCTACGTGCGTATAAGAAATTAGATTTATTGAGAATAAGTTTAATTATGATAAAAGTGTGTACTGGCAAAAAGTAATATGAATTTGAAATATGGAATAGACGGGAGGTTGGGTCTTTAGTGTTAAGACCAATAGATGTTTTATTGTTTGCTAAGAAAATTATGTGTATATGGTTATTTTTGTAATTTGTGTGTAATTTGGTATTTGTGTGTGTGTGTTTTTTCTTGTTGTATAAATAAAAAACCTTGTTTTTTTAAAAAAGGCCCTGTCTCATCTTGTGAGCGGGGCAAGAATAGGAGGAACAGGTGGCCGCCCACCATTGAACTAAAGCCCCCTCCCACTGCTGTTGCTTGGCCCCTGCCCTCCCCCAGGGCCCCCCCTCCACACCCCACAGATGAAGTCAGGCCCAAGGAAGGAAGTTTGCATTGGCAGCTTTTGCCGAGTTTTCAAGAGCAGTGTGCATAGAGCAGGCACATTTTCAGGCAGGTGGGCGACAGCTTAAGAGGGATGTGCTTATCACTGCACCTTCACACCCGTCTCTCTCATCCTCCTACCCCTTGTTCTTTGGCTGAGCTGCTTGAGGCACCTTGGATCATGGTTTCCATGTCAGCTGAGCCCTATTTTCACCTGGGAAGGCCAAACAGATTAAGCCCCAATCCCTCCAGCTGGTGTTTAGAGAGGAACACAACAGAGTGGCTTTGAAGTGAAGGTTTGTTTAGGGAACATCAGAAAGTAAGAAGAAGAATCGCTTGTCAGATATGGTTTATTTATCTTGCATAGCCTTTACCAGCCTGATGCTCATCTGCAAAGCATAAGGCTGGCAAGGTCAGACCCTGTTCATCCAGGCAGATGGCCAGATGAAGCTTATGAAGGTAGGAAGAGCCATTAGCTGGATCAGGCCAATGTGCTATCTAGTCCTGTTCTCACAGTGGCTGACTAGATGCTTGTGGGAAACCAGCAAGCAGGATCCTTGCACAAGAGCAGATCTCCCCTCCTGTGGTTTCCTGCATCTGGTATTCAGAAGCGTCGCTGCCTCTGACCATGGAGGCAGAGCGCAGTAATTGTGGCTCGTCTCCTCCTCCTCCATGGATTTGTCCAAACCTCCATCAAGGCTCTCCAAATTGGTGGCCATCATTGCCTGCTGTGGGAGGGAGTTCCATAGTTTAATGTTGCGCTGCTTGAAGAACTACTTCCTTTTCTCTGTCCTGAATCTTCCAACATTCAGCCTCATTGGATGCCCACGAGTTCTGGTGTCATCATGCGAGAGGGAGGGGGGAAACTCTGCTTTCTCCACACCACATGCAATTGTTTATGCTTCCGTCAGGTCGCCTCCGGTCCCCTTTTCTCTACACTAAAAAGCCCCGACCGCTGCAGGCTCTCCTCACAGGGGAGCCTCTCCAACAACCTCAGCCGTTTTGCAGATATCAGCCGATGGCTTGTGCGAGCTTTGCAAGCGACACCTTCCATGTTTGCGGCCTGTGTGCCCAGGAGGAAGTCCCTCCATTCAAGAGAGGTTACCCCATTCAATGCATCCCCCCCTTATTTCCCCTCCCCCTCCCCCTGCTGCAGATGTGAAATTCGTGGAGAATTCAAGTGTGGTGAAGGAAGCCTAGGAAAAGGCCAACGCAGCCCTGATGGAGTACACCCTCTGCAACTACCCACATGCCACAGACAAGTTCTGCCAGCTTCTGATGCAGCTGGCTGGCGTCCGGTCCCTGAGCATGCAAGCGGAGGAGTACCTGTACCACAAGCACCTGAGCGGGGACCTGCAACAGCCTCCTGATTGAAATGCTCCACGCCATGTATGTAAAAGATCACAATTGCCTCAAGATATGCAACTGATATTTAATTAGTTTGTTGTGTGATATTATGTAGGAATGCTAAAATGTGTCTGACAGTATGTTATTTCCACAAAGGGGGGACCCAATTATTGTGTGTACTGTAATTGTTTTTATGTTCAATGTATGGTGTGTTATTGCTTACACCAGTGGAGGATTCTTATGCATTTTGAGCCTTCTGATAGATCAGGCTATTGCGTAATCCAGTATTTAGATTAGATCATGTTCCACCTGGCACTCTCTGCAGTGTGCCAACCTTCTCTACCCATTTTTAAATTGTTTTAATTCATTTCACGAAAAATAAAAAAGCAAACTTCAGGATCCATGCAACAGCAGATGCATAAAGGTGTATATGCTTTGGTTTAGCAGAAATGATCCCTTATAGAGTTAAATTGATTAATTTGGACAAGTGCCCATTTTAAGATTTTTTTCTTCTTTTTTTACAGATTGGTTTGAAAAGTTGAGAACCATGGCGCTATCTAAATTCTAATTGGACACAGTTTGAATTCAACAAGTGTATCCAGGCTGCGACCAGCTTTTTCGTCCTTTAAGAGCAAGTGAGCAACTTCCCCACAGTACAAGACTAGAGCCTATAATAAAAAGATCCCATTGAAAGGTCAAGGCAAGGACATCTCTCTCACGACATGTCCAAACCTGTCCAAATCTATGGCAAGGTGACATGGTCTTTATGAAAGCCCTGAAGGAATTCACCAGGGATTGTTGCTGCTGTGGTATGATGGAGGAGAGCTAAGTTTGACGCCTGAGAACACACACACACACACACACACACACACACACACAAAAGGCATAAATAAAACAAACTGCATTTTTCAATTGTCACTGGACCTTCCTGCTAAGTGAAAAGCATAGACGACTATTGAGTAAATGTTTCTCCCAGAGTGTTAGAATGCCGCAAGTAATTTAGTAACAATGCAACGTGTTATTTTTATGTGATATCCTATATTTACACAAAGGCATCCATTTACAACATACCATGTTACTATTTGTGGGGCAAAATTTTTAAAGAAAATTTCTAGCCTCAAAGGGGGGATATTGTGAAAGGAATTTTGAGGTCTTGATATATGGTAATGTTCATAAGTGTAACAGCCAAGCACACACATAGATCAGCACAGGAAGACCGACCTGTTTTCCCTGCAAGGAGGGAGGGGGCGTCAGGGAGCCTTCCCATTGTCTCAGGAATTGAGTAATCAGCATTTTAATGGGTGACACACTATCAGGAAAGGCAGTCAGATAATGGGTGACACACTATCAGGAAAGGCAATCAGATAACCTGGCAAATAGGAAAAACAACATTCAAATTTCTGTTTTAGACCGCCTTTTCTGTGATGTAGGTATGATGTATCTGGGGGGTGGTCTTAGGTTACACCCCTTCTGTGATGTATGTATGATGTATCTGGGGGTGGTCTTGATCTACAGGGTGGCAATTTCAAAAGTCTATATAAGGCCTTGCGCGTCATTGTTCTGGGTTCCTCCTCCCTCCTGCGATGTGATGAGTGAGGACCCTGTTGCAACAGATCAATAAAGATCAGGCTTACTAGGTGCTTTGCTTCTCAATATTCTCTGGTTGGCTTCTGTTATTTTCTCCTACCAATAGGGAACCTATGTAAGGACTCTATACAGGCTCTTGGATACCCCATAAGGGAAAAGGGCAGATTTTGTTTACAACAATCCCACCCACTCTAAAAGGCTGTAGAGATAGTTAAAAGCCAAAGGCCTGGTTTTCGCCTAGTGCCTAAAGAGGTGCAATGAAGGTGGCAGGTAAGCCTCGCTGGGGAGAGCATTCCTCAAGCAGGGAGTCACCACAGAAAAGGCCAGTTCTTGTGTTGCCACACTCCAGATATCCAACGGAGGGGCACACAAAAAAAGCCTCAGGTGACAATTGCAGGGTCCAGGTTGATTCCTGTGGGGGAGGGGCACCATGGTGGGGGGCAGGGATCCTGGTATTTTAAAATGCACCTGCTAGTCATATGTAGCTATTTCCTCAGCTGAAGAGGAAAAGGCGGGGAAAACAGCAGCAACTGCCACCCTCCGTTGGGTGCCATCTGTCCACAGAGGAGTCAGTTGGGGAGCAAAGTTGTCTGACATGCAACAGACTTTGCAGCTAGCTTTGCAGGCTGCCTGGAGGACTGAGATTGTCCCACAGGCTGGAGGTTTCCGCACTCCTGCTCTGTGGTGTGGCTGCGTCTTACACGGGGTTTGACTCCTAGGGTTCCACGTATATGCGGAAAACTAGCATTGCTTGCACAAGATCTAGTGGGAACTTGGATGACCCTAGGACAGGCATGGCCAAACTTGGCTCTCCAGATGTTTTGGAACTACAACTCCCATCATCCCAAGCTAACAGGACCAGTGGTCAGGGATGATGGGAATTGTAGTCCCAAAACAGCTGGTGTGCCAAGTTTGGCCAAGCCTGCCCTAGGAGATCTCGCCAGCAGAATGACAAGTAGTCAGAATGCCACCACACACACGGGAGGATCCAGCAGATTTCAGGGACCCCCAAGGCCGTGACCATGAGGGTAGATGCCCTTTTCCTAGCTGGTTTCACAAGCCATTGATCACATCCTTCCAAGCCCATTTTCAAAGTCTGAAGAGTTGTTGCAGAGAAAACAGGGTGCCAAATCCCCCCCTTGCGTAGTGTGGCTGTCCCTTACCTGGCTTTTGTAGATTGCATAGGCCAGGAATATGTAGAGACCCTGTAGGAAGACAGAGGAAAGAAACCATGCCAATGACCTGAAAACAGCCGCTGGTCCAGCATCCTTGCTTTGTTAGCCCCCCAAACAGACATATAGGGAAGGCCAAATAATGTCTCTCTCCCAACCAAGGGGCAGAACTGCCCCTTTCACAAAGAGATGGGCAATTGCCAGCCCTTGGCCTGATTTCATGCAACCGTTGGCTTAATTCATCCAGGGGGAAAGGAGGACAAAATGGGGGGGGCAGAAAAGAGAAAGTGTGGGGATTGGTAGACAAAGTGAGAGAAAGGGCCCCGTCCATTTTTTATTCTTAGTAACTCAGACAAACTGCCTCCGACTTTGGAGGTAGAACACAGGCCAGTGTGTGTATGTGAGCCCCCAAACCAGCCCCCTTTTAAGGCAGCGTACAGCAAAAACTAACTTTTGACCAATATGGCCTCAATACCTAGCCAAATTTTTGTTTCCCTCAGTCCCCCACCCCTGCCCACATCCTGAAGAAGAAGAGCTCTGGTGGATTCAGAAGCTTACCTCACTATTTTGTGACATTTTGTCTGGTCATAATGAAGGGCCTTTGGGCATTTTTCAAAATAAAAGTGGCACTGCATGCAGAAGTCTAACCTTCCTCTTCCTCCTCTCAGCACATTTGGCGTTTTCTGCTCTAGAGCTGGCACTTGCAACAAAGAGAGGTTCAGTGATGTCTCAAACAAACACAATACAAATGAATTAACTGTGTGTTGTGTGAAATGACACTTCCTTTGGTCCATTTCTTCCTCTTGCATTCGGAGAGAGGAAGCCACCTCAGAAGTCTCAGTTGATGAACCTTCAGAAACACAACTGCAGGCCAAGAGTTTTTCTAGTACATCCCTCCCCCCAACTTAAACAACATCCTGCTCTCAAGTCCCTGAGCTCAAAAATTTCAACGGAAGATGTCTCAAAAGCCTCAAAAGGACAGTGTCTCCAGAATGATACTACTGTTTTGTAATAGTCTTCATCAGCTGGAAATAAGATACAAGGCATACAACCGATGAATGATAACTGTCAGGGAACTGACATCAGAGCGAGAGGCGAAGGGGAGGCTCCTGGATGATGCTGGAGAAGGACCCAGCAGCAGGGGGAGAGGCGACTCAGTGGAGGGGGAAGCATTTAAGCGCAACACCAGGAACAAAAGTGAGCAGATGGGAAAATCGGAGAGAGGGCTCACGGACTCTTCACTGGAACTCAGTGAGGAGGGGACAGGTCCCCCGCTACCCACGCCCACCCTGCGCAGAAGGCTCCCGCGCAGTGAGAGGCGGAGGCGATTGGGTGTCAAACAGCTCTTATGTTGGAAGAGATTCAAGAAACGCCCACTGACGGATTCTGCTAGTGACTGAGACAGTCCTGATCAGAAGGGGCTGTGCAGTCAGAAAGGTTTAACAAGGCAAAATCAGCCTAGAGAGGCACCAGTTTACGCACGAGTAACTCATACTCATTATAGCAATCCGTCAGTCCCTGAAAGTTGCTCGTGCGCAGCAGCAGGCAGGCAGCATCATGAGCAAGCCCGGAGAAGCAGGCGCCCAAGGGGGAGCAGCTGGAGGGCAAACGCTGGAGGAGAGGAACTGAGATTTGGAGCAGCATGTGGCCATTCTGACGGCACGGCTGGACGAAAGGCGGTCTCAAGATGCACAGGTCAGACCCACCCCCATAGCAAGGAAGGTACCGGGACTGGTGCACAAGTTTGGGGGGAAGCCGCAAGAATACAGTGCGTTTAGAACGGAAATAGAGTACGCATTGGACTTGCAGCATAACGATTTTGAAGACGACGCGGCGCGGGTGGCATATGTTGTGGGTCACCTGCAGGACGGGGCCAGAGAATGGGTCAGACCCCTTATGGCGACGCAGAATTCCGCCATGCAGGACCTGAGGAAATTCTTCCAAGCGATGGACGCGATGTTTTCCACTGATGTTCAAAAAGTGTGACTAAGCGGGAATTGATGAACTGTAAACAGGGGAGCCAGTCAGTCAGGGACTACTGGTCGCGCTTTGCCATGATAGTTCATCGCCTCGGGTGGGAACTGGGCTCCGAACCCATACAGATGTTATTCGAGGAGGGGTTGTCCCCAACGGTTAAGGATGAACTTTCCCGCGCACCCCGCCCACAGGGGATGGATCAGCTGACCAAGGCTGTGCTTGCGATTGGCGCGCGCCAGGAAGCGCGGGCCCAGGAGAGGCGGGAAGGGAGAGAGCAACGTTGCCATGACTACCGCATTCCTGAAATACCAAGGCAGCCCTCCCCGCCAGCAGAGCCAATGGAAATAGATGGGGCGCCCGCGGGAAGTTTCAAGCACCAGCGAAGGGCGCAAGAAGGAGGGAAAGGATTGGAAAACCTCCAAAAGGTGTTACCTTTGCCAGCGGCCAGGGCATTTTGCCAGAGCCTGCCCTCAAAGAAAGGCTTGGCAAGGAATGGTGGGAGCCGCAGGGGGTGAGGAGGAGGTGGTAAAGGAACAGGAACAGGGAAACGAGAACGCTTGGCTGCCAATCAAGGGGCACAACAGCCAAGCCAGCCACCAGTAAAAGTGCCCCAACCAGACCCCCCCAAGGCGGCAATAGCCATCGAAGTGGTGCTAGAACTCCCAAACGGGCACCCAGTCAAGGTGAAAGGCATGCTGGATTCAGGCAGCTCATGTAATTTCTTCAGCAAGGACTTTGCATTAGAGCACCAGCTCCACTTACTGCCTTTGGATTTTCCCTTGCAAGTGACCACCATTGATGGCAGGGAGCTTCTAGGAGGGGAAGTGACACACCAAACCCCGCCAATGAGAATGAGGGTGTCCAGGCACTCGGAAACCATCGCCTTTCACGTCGCCTCGCTAGCAGGACCCCCAATAATATTAGGGATGAGCTGGCTAGCACAACATGATCCAGTGGTGGCGTGGCATCAGAGGACAGTCACCTTTGGATCAGCTTACTGCCTGGAACACTGTCTAGGGGGGGAAGCCCCAAGAATGACCGTGGCCAGGGTGGCTGGGATGGCGGTGGAGCGGAAAGGGGAGGTGCCGCCACAATACGCAGATCTGCGGGAGGTCTTCAGCGAAAAGGAGGCAGATAGACTGCCACCCCATAGGCCCTTTGACTGCCAGATCAACTTGCTTCCGGGGGCTCAGCTGCCAGTGGGTAAGCTGTACGCCATGTCAGACAGGGAGATGAAGGAGTTGCGAGAATTTATCGACAAGAACCTGAAAAGAGGCTTCATAAGAGAATCAAAGGCAGTAGGGGGCAGTCCGGTGTTCTTTGTGGACAAAAAGGACACAAATAAACCCAGGCTCGTAGTGGACTATAGAGCTGTCAATTTGGTGTCAGAACCCGTGACCTTCCCAATGCCCAGGATTGACGACATTTTAACGCGAGTGAGGAAAGGCAAAATTTTTACCAAGCTGGACCTCAGGGGCGCATACAATTTGATCAGGATGAGGGAGGGGGACGAATGGAAGACCACAATGTTCACACCCCTAGGTGCCTTTGAGTACTTAGTTATGCCTTTTGGATTACAGTCAGGCTCCGCCTGCTTTCAAGCTTTCATGCACCACGTGTTGGGGTCTCTGCTGTACAAGAACTGCGTAGCCTTCTTGGACGACGTCTTAATTTATTCGGACAATGAGGAACAACATGTTAGAGACGTCAGGGAAGTGTTACAACGACTGCAGAAGCACCAGTTGTGGGTCAAGCTGGAAAAATGTCAGTTTCACGCCAGAGAAGTCGAGTTTCTGGGGTACAAGTTGTCTGACAAAGGCTTAGCGATGGACCCAAGCAAGGTGCAGGCAGTGCTGGAGTGGAAGGCTCCCAAGACACGGAAGGACGTACAGAGGTTCCTAGGGTTCAGCAACTTCTACAGGAAGTTCATCAAGAACTTCGCCCACTTGACAGCGCCAATCACGGATTGTCTCAGTAGCAAAAAGAAGTTTGTGTGGACAGAAGAGGCCCAGCAATCCTTCGAAAAACTGAAGAAGGCGTTCGCATCGGAAGAGCAACTCCTGCACGTAGATCTGGAGAAACCCCTGAGGCTAGAGACCGACGCGTCCGACAGAGCCGTGGGGGCGGTCCTTTGCAACCAGGGAAGGGAAAGCAGGAATGGAAACCGTGTGCCTTTTTCTCCAGAAAACTGAGCAAGTCGGAGCAAAACTATACAGTGTATGACCGCGAACTGCTGGCAATCTACGCGGCCTTTCGTCGTTGGCGTCATCTACTGATAGGGCGCAACAACAGATCCAGGTTTGCACAGATCACAAGAACTTGGAGTACTGGAGAACCGCACGAGTACTCAACCAGAGACAGATTCGATGGGCACAGGAGTTCTCCAAGTTTTTCTTTGAAATCCGCTACGTGCCCGGAGAAGAAAACGTAAGAGCAGACGCTCTCTCGCGTAAACCGGAGTACCTGGAAGGAGAGGGGCCGCCGGAGAAACGACACGTGATCCCCGAGGACCGATGGGTGTGTGGGGAACTTTGGTGGGGAAACGAGAACTAGCCGGGCTGACCAGAAACGACGTGTTCGCGCAAACTAAAATCCGGGAACTACGAGACGGAAGAGGGACCCAAGAAGGGTTTGAGGAGAAGGAAGGGGTACTGTACTATAGGGGAGCGCTGTACGTACCGGGGGAAACCCTGAGGGAAAAAGTACTCAAACAACTCCACGACAACCCCACAGCAGGGCACTTTGGACAGCACAAAACCATGATGCTGGTGACCAGGCAGTTCTGGTGGCCCAGGGTGAGGGAGGATGTACGGGAATATGTACGGGGTGCGACCGCTGCCAAAGGGCAAAGGGGAGCGGGCTGCCCCACAGGATTGCTGGAACCCTTACCCACGCCGGGGAAACCCTGGGAGGTGGTATCCATTGATTTTATGACAGATTTGCCCAAGTCCCGGGGAAAGACAGCAGTCATGGTAGTGGTCGACCTACTAACAAAAATGTGCCACTTTATAGCTTGCTCACATGCTGTAACGGCAGAGGAAACAGCCCGGTTGTTTGTGGAGCACATATTCCGGCTGCATGGCGCCCCCTTGAGGGTTATCTCCGACCGCGGAAAACAATTTACTTCCCGGTTCTGGAGGAAACTCATGAGCTTACTGCAGGTGGAGGTGGGTTTCTCGACGGCGAGACACCCAGAGACCAACGGGCAAGCAGAAAGAGCGAACAGTATACTCCAGCAATACCTACGCTGCTATGTCAGCGAGAGGCAGAACGATTGGGTAGAAAAACTAGCGCTGGCTGAATTCGCGTACAACAACGCGGAACACGTGTCCACGGGAATGAGCCCATTCATGGCCAACCATGGGTGTCATCCCAGGGCCTTCCCAGTGGGGAGGAAAGCTGGAGCGTACCCGCCGCAGAGCAGTTTGTGGAGGAAATGGAGGCCCTACACCAGCAACTTAAGATGAACTTGGAGCGGGCCAAGGAAACTTACAAGAGGCAGGCAGACAAGCACCGCAGGGAAGGGGAGACCATACGGGTGGGGGACCGGGTGTGGTTGTCCACCCAAGGGCTACCTTTCAAAGGGGGGTGCAAGAAGTTGCAGCCCAGACGGCTGGGACCTTTTGAGGTAACACAGCAAGTTAATCCCGTGGCATTTAAGCTCAGGTTGCCTGATAGCATGAAAATACACCCGGTTTTCCATAGGTCCCTGCTTTCACCGCATAGGGAAGGGCGGGAATTCCAGGGGCAAGAGGGAGAAGTCACCACACACCCGCAGGTAGAAGAAAGGGAACACCACCACAGGGCCACGGAAATACTGGACTCAAGGTGGCAAGGGCGCCGGGTGGAGTATTTGGTAGCGTGGGAAGGGGAACCCAGGTCCGAAAACACGTGGGTCCCCACGGAAGCCGTCGAGGACAGGTATCTGGTGGAGGTATTCCACCACCGGTTCCCGGACAAACCCAAACCCCTGGAGAGATTCTGGGAGGAGCAATTTGGAACCACAGATGAGGAAGAGGTTTTGAGGGATTTTCTGACTCCGAGGAGGGAGGAGAGGTTTCGGAGGAAGAAGCATCAGACGGGGAAGACCACCCCGTTGGTAGGTGGAAGAGCGATTGGGAAGCGGGTTTCGAACCCACGGAAGATGGTGACAGTTCCTTCCGGGGTTTCCCCGCCTCCTCGGCCGACGAAGGGGACGAGTTGGTCCCACAGGTCGGCCCAGGGGTGGAGGGGATTCTGGGGGAGGTGGATGTCAGGGAACTGACATCAGAGCGAGAGGCGAAGGGGAGGCTCCTGGATGATGCTGGAGAAGGACCCAGCAGCAGGGGAGAGGCGACTCAGTGGAGGGGGAAGCATTTAAGCGCAACACCAGGAACAAAAGTGAGCAGATGGGAAAATCGGAGAGAGGGCTCACGGACTCTTCACTGGAACTCAGTGAGGAGGGGACAGGTCCCCCGCTACCCACGCCCACCCTGCGCAGAAGGCTCCCGCGCAGTGAGAGGCGGAGGCGATTGGGTGTCAAACAGCTCTTATGTTGGAAGAGATTCAAGAAACGCCCACTGACGGATTCTGCTAGTGACTGAGACAGTCCTGATCAGAAGGGGCTGTGCAGTCAGAAAGGTTTAACAAGGCAAAATCAGCCTAGAGAGGCACCAGTTTACGCACGAGTAACTCATACTCATTATAATAACAAAACTGAGCTACCTGCATACACATTGTAAAATAAAGCAGAGTATACAAAACACAATAAAAGGTACATACCCAATATTTTTCAACAGAATATGTGAGATTCATGCTAAGGATCAGTGCTCACTAGATAGTGTAGCTGCTGATACTTGATACACAATTGCATAGGACATATGAAGCAAGCCACAGGTGTTTGCAATAACAATATACTTAAAGGAACAGTATGGCGAAGCCTGGGAACGTGGGATTCGGCTGACACCAGGAGCGCCTCCCCTACTCGCAGGGAAACCCTTTTTCAGGGATCCGAAGCGACGTGGGGTGAGTGGCGCGGTGTTTTGAATCAACCGCTACTTTTACGGAGTGAAGACGCACAGCCGTTGCCGGAGAGCGCTGACTTTTTCCTGTGGACAATTGGACTCTAAACAAGTACCCGTGAGTAGAACGGAAAATTGGATTAAGAAACATTTTAATTTGGCACTAAAGCGGGAAGGCTCTAAACAGGAAGTCCGCCTCCCGTTTTTGTAAATAGATTGAAGCAAGAACTTTGTAAGCTAAAGTCTGGAAAGTCGTATATAAAGGTCTAAATTTCCTTCAGTTATTACCACCAAAACCCCTCTTGGAAGCAGGAGAAAAGGGGGAGAATTTTTGACTGTTTAAGCCTGCAGGAGAGAGAGTAAAGAAAGATAAATTTCCACCGTCTCAAACCTGGGAACGGGGTGTCAGAGACAGAAATTTATGGGGAAGTTCATCGACTGTGAATGGAACGTCTTTTGACAGATAGTAAAATAAGAGAAACAAATTGACTCCAATGTTGCCTCTTGCATTCAAAAGAAACAAAATATTTGAAAAATGAAAGTAATTTTCTTTTGTTGGTCCTGCTTTCAAAAGATGGATAGAAATAGAAATTGTCTCCTCTAGAGGGAGCTTGTTAATTTGTTGCTGGAGTCGATCTGGGGATTTCACAGCTGTAAGATTAGGATCGTGAGACCAGACTCTGACCTTGAATAAAAATGTGTTTAGAAGAAGTTTTGGTGCTTGCTTTTTGCAAGACAAGCGCTTTGCTGGAGCAGATGCATGAGAAGATGGATTTGATGACTGTTGCAGTTAAAAACTTTGGACAAACGGCGAATACCCATATAGAAACCATTCAGGAACCAGCCCAGGAACTTGTTTTGACAGGGCAAGCGCAAGTGCAGAAGATAATGGAGGAGGTTGCTGTTGAACCTCAAGTAACACAAATGGAGAGATCCGAGGCCTTGCAGGAGCATAAGCCGCTGTTCTTGAAGTTTGAATCTGGAGTGGACCGGGGGGGTCTGGAGTTGTGAGGGCTCTTAATTTTGGAAGGACTTTGAAACATGTTTTTAGATACTTCCTGGATTACAGTGTTGACTGTGGGGAATGGGACTGTGGGGAATGGGCTGATATGCTGAGGGGAGATGGAGAGATTTTTGGATTGGAGTCCTCCCGAGACCTACCCCCCAATGAGAAAGGAAAGAAATTAAGAAAAAGATCAACAAAAGACAAAGTAAAGTGGAGGTATAAACAAGAAGAAGATCTGCAGAAGGGACATGGAAAAGACTTAAGAG
Source organism: Podarcis lilfordi (assembly GCA_947686815.1). Classification (NCBI taxonomy): domain Eukaryota; kingdom Metazoa; phylum Chordata; class Lepidosauria; order Squamata; family Lacertidae; genus Podarcis; species Podarcis lilfordi. Next base: position 18,325 of record CANTUW010000059.1, on the reverse strand, counting down.
CCTCGGACATAAGATCACCAGGTTGATGGACTAGATGGAATGGACAAGAAGGACTGACAAAACCCGAGACCAGGAAGAAGAGACGTTGGATGAAGATTGGAAGAAAGTTTTTTAAAAAATTATTTTGAGAATTAGTGTAAAATTAACGAGTATTAGGAAAAATGTTGGAATGAAACTATTTGGCTTTAGTAGAAATGATATAAGGAGTTATGTACAAATAAGTATTAAGTTTTAAGTTTTAAGGTTTTTTTTATATGGTAAGATAAGGTTAAATAAATTAAGGTAAATTGAATGACAGAATATAGTGAAAGATGGAAAGGATTTGTTGAGTTAATTAAAAGGTTAGATCGTTAAGATAAATTATATAACAAAAATTGAGAAAGATGGAAAGAATTTGCTGAAACAATTAATTAAATTAGAATACAGAAAGGGAGGTGTGAGGAGGTCGATGAAACAAGTAAATGAAAGATAAAGATATGGAACATTGGATGTGTGTTTTAATGTTATTGGGGGGTTTTTTGCTGTATTGTTGTATTGTTTTTTATGCTTTTCCTTTTATGTATTGTAATGTATGTTTTGTCAATTTTTTTTTTGTTTTCTTTTTCTCTTTTTTTCTGTAATTCTTAAACTTTTAATAAATATCATTTTTTAAAAAAGGAACAGTATGGCATATACAGCATAGAAAAACAAAGTAGACCCATGAAAAACAAATATACAGAGGTATAGTATTAAATGAGCTTTTTATTAAATGAATACAAAATGAACTTTTGAAACTTTTGAGACGTCTTCTGTTGAAACTATTGAAAGACTATTGTGAGACTGTCCTTAGACATCTGTTTTGAACACACGGCTTGACGGTCCTCGTTACCACTCTGTTATATTGTACATATGAACTTTGATTGGCTTACTCCTATAATTTGAATGATATCATTATTGTATTATATATTTTCTACTAACTATTAGCCTACGTGTTGTGTTTGTATTGTTGTGACTGGTTCTTATTGCAACACAGGGGTTTGTTTTAGGTTCCGCACTTAGGCAAGAAGAACCAAATGCACAAATATAGGATGGGGGACACCTGGCTGACTAGCAGTACATGTGAAAAGGTTCTAGGGGTCTTAGTGGACCACAAGCTCTACATGAGTATACAGGGTGACGCAGCAGCAAAAAAAGACAAATTCATCAACAGAAGTCGAGTGTCCAGATCAAGGGAAGTCATAGTCCCACTCTATTCTGCTTTGGTCAGACCACATCTGGAATACTGTGTCCAATTATGGGCACCACAATTTAAGAAGGATGTTGACAAGCTGGAAGGTGTGCAGAGGAGGGCAACCAGGATGATCAAGGATCTGGAAACCAAGTGTGCTGGTCCCGGGGGTAAGGTACCTTGGGTGTAGCAGAGTCCACACGAAGAGGGGCAAGGTCCGAGGCAGAGAGCCGGGCGGGGAACAGGAGTGCTGGAACAGGAGGCTGTGCAGGGAACAGGAACACCGGATGGTCGGGAACAGGAGGCCGAGCAGGGAACAGGAGTACCGGATAGTCAGGAACAGGAAGCCGAGCAGGGATCAGGAACACAGGAAGGTCCGAAGCCAACAACGACGTTGCTCCCGCAACCTGGGGCCGGGCTGACTGGGCTTTTATCCTCTTCTAAGGCCAGGGGCGGTCCCGGTCCCCAGGAGCCCCGCCTCCTCTGGCCTTAAGGCGAGCACTCCTCCTGGGGGCAACCAGTTCCCTTCGCCTCTCTGCCCTAAGCCTCTGCAGATCAGGAGAGGCCGAAGGGTTACTGGGCCCTGGAGGAGGCTCACCTGTGGCCACTGAGTCATCAAGCCCCTCTGGGGCCCGAAGGGCTTCACCTGGGGCCAGCTCCTGATGCACTGCCACAGGTGCAGGCTCTTCAGCATCAAGGCCTTGCCCCAGTTCAGCCGGCCCTGGAGGCGGGGACTCCTGTGCAGGCCGGGATTCCTCTGTTTCATCCTCCGAATCGGAATCCCAGGCCATCACACCATCCCCCTCCCAGGCCCCCCCCTCAACCGAGGGTCCGGACCCGGCTTGCCGGGATACGTCGCATGGAACTCTCGGAGGCAGGCAGGTGCATGGACATTGGCCGCTGGTTCCCAGGAACGGTCCTCCGGTCCGTACCCCTTCCAGTCAATGAGATACTGCAGCTTTCCCCTGCGGTATCGGGAGTCCAGGATGCGTTCCACCTCGTACTCAGGCTCTCCCCGAACCAACACTGGCTGCGGTCGGGGACGGTTCTGGTGGAACTCGTCGGGTGGGGCCACCGGACTCAAAAGGGACCTGTGGAAGACTGGGTGAACCTTCAGGGTTGCGGGTAACCGGAGACGGAATGCCACAGGAGAGATTTGGTCTACGATAGGGAACGGGCCGGTGAAGCGGGCGTCCAACTTCCGCGAAGGTCGAGAGGGGTGGAGGTGGCGAGTGGAGAGCCAAACCAGGTCACCGACGCGAGTTCCGGCCCCACCTGGCGGTGGCGGTCGGCCTGGGCTTTGTACGCTTCCTTGGCCTGGTGCAGTTGCTCCACCAAAAGCTGTTGCTGGGACTGGAGCTCTTGAAGCCACTCCGTCACCGCCGGGACCGCAGATGCCGGCAGCACCTCTGGAAACAGCCGTGGATGATAACCATAACTGGCCTGGAACGGGGTCTGCTGGGTGGACGCATTCACCGCGTTGTTATAGGCGAACTCCGCCAATGCCAGGTGGTCGACCCAGTCATCCTGCTGGTAGCTGCAGTAACACCGGAGGTACTGCTCCAGCACCGCGTTCGCCCGTTCCGTCTGGCCATCAGTCTGTGGGTGGTAGGCTGACGAGAGGCAGACCTCTGTCCCGAGGGTCTGGTGTAATGCTCGCCAGAACCGGGATGTGAACTGAACGCCCCGGTCGGACACCACGCGCTCAGGTAGTCCATGCAGGCGGAAGACATGCTGAAGGTACAGCTGAGCAGTTTCCTTGGCTGTGGGTACAGATGGGCAGGGAGCGCAGTGCACCATCTTGGTGAAATGGTCGGAGAAAACCAGAAGGCAGGTACAGCCACGAGACGAGGGTAAGTCCACTACAAAGTCCAACGAAACTGTGTGCCAAGGGCGCGGTGGAACTGACAATGGCTGAAGTAGGCCGGGGGGGTCGCCCGGTAGGCCCCTTGGCGCGTCGGCAGACATCACAACCAGCAACGTAGCGAGCCACGTCAGCCTTCAGGCGGGGCCACCAAAACTCACGACTGACCAGATGGGTGGTCCGATACCGTCCAAAGTGCCCCGCTGCCGGGGCATCATGGGCCATCCGGAGAACCTCCAGCCGCAGTGGCCCTGGCGGGATGTACAGACGACCGTGGTGCAGCAGGAGGCCCTGATGCAGGACCAGCCCCGGATACTGTGGGCTGGACCCTTCAGCCAGCTCCCGGAGTCGTTCCTGGGCCCAAGCGTCGACCCGCTGCTGTTCCCGCACCCGAACCTGCAGTGGCTGCGCCTCCTGGGTGGCCAGGAATGCGGCCGGAGGTAGGATCGTGGCGGGTTCTGCTTGCTGTACCGTGTCTGCGTTGTCTTCAGGTTTCCGGGACAGGGCATCCGCCTTCAGATTCTGAGAGCTAGGGATGTAGCGGATCCGAAACTGGAACCGGGAAAAGAACAACGCCCACCGGATCTGTCTTTGGTTCAGCTTGCGGGTGGTCTGGAGGTACTCCAGGTTCCGGTGGTCGGTTCTTACCTCCACCGGATGTCGTGCCCCCTCAAGATGGTGGCGCCAGACCTCAAAGGCTACCTTGATGGCCAGTAGTTCCCGCTCCCACACAGTATAGTTACACTCCGCTGGTAGGAGCTGGCGGGAATAGAAGGCACAGGGTAAGAGTGGCGCTTCGGGCCCAATCTGTTGAGACAAGACGGCACCGAGAGCCGTACTGGAGGCGTCGGTCTCCACCACAAAGGGTCGAGAGGGGTCAGGATGTTGTAAGATTGGTGCCCTCTGGAAACAGGCCTTCAACCCCTGAAACGCCTCCTCTGCCTCCTTGTCCCAGGAAAACGGCGTCTTTGGGCGCAGTAGCCGGGTCAGCGGGGTGGTGCGATGAGCATAATCAGCGATGAAGGTCCGGTAGTAATTGGCGAACCCCAGGAAACGTTGTAGGTCCTTGCGGTTCCGGGGTGCCGCCCATTCTTGAACCGCTGTCACCTTCCCCGGGTCCATTTGCACCCCATCCGGAGAGAGCCGGTGACCAAGGAAGTCCACAGACCGCTGATGGAACTCGCACTTGCTGAGCTTTGCGTACAAACGGTGCTCACGCAAGCGCTGCAGCACGGTCCGGACATGTCCCTCATGGCGAGCCGGGTCACGGGAGTAAATCAGTATGTCATCCAAATACACCACCACGTACTTGTCTAACAAGTCCTGAAACACGTGGTTGATGTAGCGTTGGAACACAGCAGGCGCGTTGCACAACCCGAAAGGCATAACCAAATATTCGAACTGCCCGTACCGGGTCCCAAACGCTGTCTTCCACTCATCCCCGGCTCGGATCCGAATCAAGTTGTAGGCCCCCCGGAGGTCCAGCTTGGTGAACACCTGTGCCCCTTGCACCCGCTCCAGCAGCTCCGAGATAAGGGGCAAGGGGTATCGGTCTGGGACGGTAATTTTGTTCAAGGCTCGGTAATCATGGCAAGGGCGGAGTTCCCCACATTTCTTCTTAACGAAAAGCACTGGTGCCGCGGTAGGCGAGGTGGACGGCCTAATGAACCCACGCTCCAGGTTCTTGCGCAAGAAGTCCTGCAAAGCCTCGCGCTCTGGCTCTGTTAGAGAATATAAGCGACTCACTGGTAGAGGCGCTCCGGGTTGGAGGTCTATGCCGCAGTCAAAAGGCCGATGCGGCGGCAGCTGGTCTGCCCCCCGTTCCTCGAACACGTCCTGGTAGTCCTGATACACGGCTGGGAGCGTGGGTGCTGCCTCCTCTGAGGGCGCGGCCGCCAGCGTCCCGGATTGAGCATGGGAACATGGGTCTGGGAAGTGCACGGTCCGTTTGACCCAGTGAATCTGAACGTTGTGGGCTTCCAGCCAGTCCATCCCGAGCACCAGGGGAAAGCGGGGCATAGAGGCAATGTCCAAAGTTCGCAACTCCCGGTGCTGCTGGAAACACAGGACCAGGGGCTGGGTCTCCTGAGTAACGGCACCTGAACACAGAAGTCGTCCGTCAATCGCTTCCACCTGGACCGGTACTGGCTTGTTCCGAAGTGGCACCTGATGATGGGCGGCAAAAGCAGCGTCCATATAAGAGCGGGTTGCCCCTGAATCCACCAAAGCATGGGTGGGGATGTTGATTTAAAGCAGAGTCTGGTGCCCAGCGGAAGGATGAGGAATACGTGCTGCATACTCTATATTGCTTTATTTACAGTTCAAAGCTGGTATATTACAGAAAGACATCTTGCCTCTGCCGGAGCAGAAAATGCATCCTCTCTCCTCGACAGCTCGGAGGGAAACACACAGTGAAAAACAGGAAACCAGTGTACGTCACATCCAGTCTCCCTTTCCCGTGAGAAACTCCAACAGTACAGACTGTGGAATGTAAACACCTGTCTCGTGACAAGCAGAGCTGCACAGTGAAGGAAAGCAGAAACCAACATCCTCCCCCTTTCTGTGAACATCACTGGGCAGCGTGTTTGCACAATATCAGTACAAACCCAACTTCTGCACATAGGTACAGTGTTGATCCCTCGATACAATCTTGGACAATACATCAGCAGGAATTTCATTACCTGGCATATAGGACACCGTTACGAGTCCCTTCTGAATACATTCCCTAGCATGCTGCAACTTTAATTGCAAGTGCTTTGTGCTTTGCTTACAACCTTCAGACTTCAGCAAAGCCAAACATGCTTTGTTGTCCTGGTAAACCTGGATTGGACATTTGACAGGAATTTTCATATCTTTGCACAATTGTACTAACCATTCACAATCCTTAAGTGAATAAGACAGTGCATTCAGTTCAGCTTCACAAGTACTTAAGCTAACTGTTGTTTGCTTCTTGCATGACCAATCAAACAGACTCTGATTGTACATGTAGCAAACTCCAGACGTACTTTTCCTGTCTGTAGCGTCACTTCCAAAACTTGCATCTGCAAATATCTCAAGACCACCAGACTTCTGATTGTTAAATCTCAGTCTGTAATGCATAGTGCCTTTCAAATACCGCGCTATGCGTTTCAGAGCTTTCCAGTGCTTGACACTAGGATTGTTGACTTGTCTGCTTAGCAAATTACAGCTAACAGCAATGTCTGGTCTTGAACATCTGGCAATGAAGTTTAGCTTGCCTAGCACACTCCTGTACAGTGTAGTGTCAGAAAATGCTTCTTCAGTGTCATCTACCTGATAACCTGTTGTCATCGGTGTGTCTACAGGGTTAGCATCCATCAGATTTAGTTTGCTTAACACATCAGCAATTTTCTGTGACTGGTGTACTAGAATGTTACCATCTTGATTTCTCTCTATTTCCAGAGATAGGTAGTTGTTTACCTCACCAAGATCTTTCATGTCAAAGTGCTCTTTCAGTTGAGCTAGGGCGCTATTGTACATTGCGACATCTTTCCAAAAGAATAATAAATCATCAACATAAAACAAACAGTACAGTTTCTTTTGCCCCTCCTCTTTGACAAATACACATGGATCAGCTTTCCCTTGCTGAAAACCTAGAGAAACAATACTTCAGTGAGTTTTGTGTGCCAACACCGTGCACTTTGTTTGAGACCATAAAGGGATTTCTTCAGAGCACAAACAAATCCCTGTTTTACCTGTACGCCATCAGGTGGAAGCATATAAAGTGATTCATCTAGAGATCCGTACAGAAAAGCTGTATTAATATCATGGTGACTAATGTGTAGATTTTCCTCTGCAGCTAGCTTAAGCATAAGCCTAATGCTTTCATATCTCACTGTGGGTGAATAGGTCTCGTGATAGTCTTCACCTGGTACCTGTGCAAAACCTCTGGCTACCAATCTGGCTTTGTGTCTGACTATCTTGCCATTTTGATCTGTCTTCGCTTTGAAGACCCATTTGCTTCCAAGCAGTTTCATTCCTGGAACTACTGGAACTAGCTCCCATGTTTTGTTCCTTTCTAAGGAATCAAGCTCAGCCTTCATGGCATTTAACCATGGCTCAGCTTCCTTTGAATCCAAACCCTGGATTTCTTGGAAACTTGAAGGTTCAAATACCTTCTTGGAGCTTTTAACAGCTGTTACTGCTATCGTAGCAAACTCATCAGCAAATCTCTTTGGAGGTTTGCCTTTGTGGCTCTCTGTGACCTACGAATTAGCCTTAAGTCTTCAACACTCTCCTCTTCCTTCTTAGGAGAAAAACGACCTATTGTGAACAATGGTTCCTCCAATTCTTGATCAGAGCTTTCAGAGGGTCGCATAGAGGCTTTCGCACTCTTGAAATCCTCTGAATCACCCGATTCAGTTTCAGATTCAGACTCAGAACCTTCATCAGTGGGTGTGGGCTGTTGTGGTTGCTTTTGACTATCCTCAGTCTCATCACCGTCATCAGGATAACATTGGAAAATTCCCACATTCTCCCCCACTTTGCATTGTACTCAACACTTCTCGTGAGCTTAATTGTCTTAGAGTCAGTCATCATTATTCTGTAAGACCCTTTCTGATAACCTAGAAAGATACCATGCAATCCACGCTTGTCTAACTTGGAGTTTTGTGGTGAGCGAACCCACATGTCAGAACCAAAAATCTTCATGTGTTTGATGTATGGCTTCTTGCCAAACATCTTCTCATAGAGGTACAACCAATCGCTGAAGATAACCTGCGATTGTAACTGTAAACAAAACACGAGAGAGATTCGGCCCAATAACTCTCTGGAAGATTGGCATCATGCAGCAAGGTTTTTAACCCTTGAAGCAATGTCTGATTTGCCCGTTCCGCAAGTCCATTCTGCCATGGCGAGCGAGGACTAGACAAATCGTGTTGAATTCCTTTCTCAGTCAGAAAAGCTTCAAACTGCTGAGAAGTGAATTCTCCCCCGCGATCACTGAAAAGAGTCTTTATCTTCTTACCATGCACATTTTCCAACCAAGCACAGAATTCCTTGAACCTAGGAAAAGCCTCCGATTTCTGCTTGAGATTGTACACAAAAATATATCTAGAAAATGCATCAATGAGAACCATGAAGTATCTATTTCCACCCAAAGAGGGCGCTAGTGGTCCAACCAAATCAGCATGAACAACCTGGTATGGTTCTGTAGCTTTCCTACTAGACACCTTACCTTTCGCAGCCATTTTCACCTTGTTTGCTGCGCATGCTTTGCACTTCATGTGGTACCTGCAGGGTTTAATAGTCATACCTTCAACCAAGGCAGGCATTTTAGATACTGCCTCAAAATGCAAATGACCAAATTTTCGATGAAAATCGTGAATACATTCTGCATGCAAACTTTTGTTAGAACCTGCAATGCAACAAGTGTCATCCTGCACCACATCATCATAATACAAAACAAACAAATGATCAACATATTCTGCATGCAATACATAATCATTTTTCTTTGTGATGATGCACTTCTTGTTCTTGAAGGAAACGTCAATGTTCCGCTCATTCAGCTGTCCAACGCTGAGCAGATTATGTTTGGCGTCTGGCACGTAAAGCACATTCTGTATCGATAAGTCCAAACTGTGAAGAACAACAGTTCCGTAGCCTTTACTGGGAATAGTGTGGTCATCCGCCTGGTGAATCGCACCTTCCTGCGGTGTAAAAGACACAAACAGTCTCTTATCGTTGCACATGTGGTGGGTCGCCGCTGAATCAACAACGAAGAAAGAACTAGACGTCTTCTGGACCTCTGCAACCTTTGGAGTGAAGCGTGAAACCATAGCCTTGTGCTGCGTTGTCCTAGACACCGGACCTTTGCCTTTGCCTCGGCCTTTTCCGCGCGATGAGCTTCGATGCGCTGCTCTGTCTTGGCCCTGGGATGTCTGCATTCCCTCTTCATATGGCCTAGACGTCCACACGAGTAGCATTTCACTGCCTTCAAAGCTTTGGCGCCATCTGGTGGTTCCACTGCACTATGGGATGACGTCTGTGAAGACTCCCCTTGCCCATGCAGCTAGCACCCCGGCGATCTGCTTCATTTAAAATCACGGCAGTAACAAAGTCCACTGTCAGCTGAGCAGTTGGTTGCACAGCAATCTGGGTTGCAACAGACTCCCAACCTGAACCCAAAGATTGTAGTATCATGAAAGAATACACAGCCTCTGGAAAGTTGAGTCCTCTCTGTTGCAGCTCATGTCTCAGATTTTGCATCTCCATCAGATGTAAACGCACATCTCCACCTTCAGCAAGAGCCATATTGTGCAGCTTGTTAAAGTAAAACATAGTGGCTTCCCATGCATCTGTAACTGGAACTGGGGGGGTTTCTGTAATCACCTCAAACAAACCCTCTTTCCGCAGAATTGCCTCTGCATACTGAACCCAGTCGCTGTAATTTTTCTTGTTGAGCTTGGGAATCCCACAAGCATCCTGAAGGGCCATCATGACTCTGGCATTAGCCTTCAGCGTCATATATATGCTGCTTTAAATCTTGCTGCGTCACTGCTGCAGCTGCCTTATTACAAAGGCACACTTAAAAGTTACTTTCGATTTCCCCAGCATAGTGACTTGTGCCTGGGAGCCTTTTGCCTATTCCCGGCAAAACCGGCTTTAACCGGTTAGCCGGTTAGCCAGCCGGCAAAACCAGTGTACGTCACATCCAGTCTCCCTTTCCCGTGAGAAACTCCAACAGTACAGACTGTGGAATGTAAACACCTGTCTCGTGACAAGCAGAGCTGCACAGTGAAGGAAAGCAGAAACCAACAGGGGATCCAGGGCCCACCTGGAGGGTATAAACGTACCGGAACCATAAGATGTTGCGAGTCCATTGATGCAGGCCCATTCTGCGTGGTTTGGGACCCCCGGCAGCTAGGGCCATCAGCTACTGGGGTTGGCGGTTTCCCTGCGGCTGGCGTTTCTCAGGGCAAGACCGAGCGAAGTGTCCACTTCCGCCACAGTAAAGACAGAGATTTCCTTCCCGACGCCGCGCCTTCTCTGCGGGGGAAAGGCGTGGCCGCACTGCCCCGAGCTGCATAGGCTCCTCCGTTAAATCAGTTGTGACCGTGGGGCTGCCGGAAAAAGCTGGTGCCGTGAACTGGAAGTGTCGGCGACCCCGGGCCTGACGACGATCCTCCAACCGGTCGTCTATTTGTAGACTCCGTTGAATGAGAGTGTCTAGCGTGGTGGGGCGTTCCATTGTGGCCAACTGGTCCAGTACCTCGTCCGAAAGCCCTTCGAGATACTGGTCCCGCAGTGCCGAATCATTCCAGGTCAAGTCCTGTGCCAACAGCCGAAACTCCGTGGTATATGCGGCCACCGTGGACTTGCCCTGTTTCAAACGCCGAATCGCCCGGTTGGCTTGACTCCCTTTCTGGGGGTTGCCGAACGCGGCCTCCAAACGATTGCAAAACCCCGTATAGTCTGCCAGCAAGGGGGAGTCTTGCCTGAGTAGCGGCAATGCCCACTTGGCCGCCTGGTCCTTTAACAAACTAATCAAAAAGTGCACCTTGGTGCGGTCGTCAGGAAAGTTCCGGGCTCGCCCCTGAATATACAGCTTGGCCTGGGCCAGGAACATGGGAAAGCTGGCCGGGGCTCCATCAAATTTCTCAGGCAAAGCCACTGGGTACTTGCCAGGAGCCGGGCGTCGGCCCCAGGAGCCGGTAGGGCTTCCAAGCGTTGTTGAAGTGCCACAACCGCGTCACTGAGCTGCTGCACGGTGTGAGTCAAGGCCTGGTTCTTCTGGGCCAAAGCCACCAGTGCAGCCGCCTGGTCAGCCATGGCCTCTGGCTCTTCCCGAACGCACCCCTACGAAGGGGAGTGCGGGTTTGGCAGGAGCAAACTGTGCTGGTCCCGTGGGTAAGGTACCTTGGGTGTAGCAGAGTCCACACGAAGAGGGGCAAGGTCCGAGGCAGAGAGCCGGGCGGGGAACAGGAGTGCTGGAACAGGAGGCTGTGCAGGGAACAGGAACACCGGATGGTCGGGAACAGGAGGCCGAGCAGGGAACAGGAGTACCGGATAGTCAGGAACAGGAAGCCGAGCAGGGATCAGGAACACAGGAAGGTCCGAAGCCAACAACGACGTTGCTCCCGCAACCTGGGGCCGGGCTGACTGGGCTTTTATCCTCTTCTAAGGCCAGGGGCGGTCCCGGTCCCCAGGAGCCCCGCCTCCTCTGGCCTTAAGGCGAGCACTCCTCCTGGGGGCAACCAGTTCCCTTCGCCTCTCTGCCCTAAGCCTCTGCAGATCAGGAGAGGCCGAAGGGTTACTGGGCCCTGGAGGAGGCTCACCTGTGGCCACTGAGTCATCAAGCCCCTCTGGGGCCCGAAGGGCTTCACCTGGGGCCAGCTCCTGATGCACTGCCACAGGTGCAGGCTCTTCAGCATCTAGGCCTTGCCCCAGTTCAGCCGGCCCTGGAGGCGGGGACTCCTGTGCAGGCCGGGATTCCTCTGTTTCATCCTCCGAATCGGAATCCCAGGCCATCACACCAAGGCTTATAAGGAACACTTGAAGGAGCTGGGACTGTGTAGCCTGGGAAAGAGGAGAGTGAGAGGAGATATGATTTGTTGTTGTTGTTGTTGTTGTTTAGTCATTTAGTCGTGTCCGACTCTTCATGACCCCATGAACCAGAGCACACCAGGCACTCCTGTCTTCCACTGCCTCCCGCAGTTTGGTCAAACACATGCTGGTAGCTTCGAGAACATTGTCCAACCATCTTGTCCTCTGTCGTCCCCTTCTCCTTGTGCCCTCCATCTTTCCCAACATCAGGGTCTTTTCCAGGGAGTCTTCTCTTCTCATGAGGTGGCCAAAATATTGGAGCCTTAGCTTCAGGATCTGTCCTTCCAGTGAGCACTCAGGGCTGATTTCCTTAAAAATGGATAGGTTTGATCTTCTTGCAGTCCATGGGACTCTCAAGAGTCTCCTCCAGCACCAGAATTCAAAAGCATCCATTCTTCGGTGGTCAGTCTTCTTTATGGTCCAGCTCTCACTTCCATACATCACTACTGGGAAAACTATGGCTTTAACTATACGGACCTTTGTCGGCAAGGTGATGTCTCTGCTTTTTAAGATGCTGTCTAGGTTTGTCATTGCTTTTCTCCCAAGAAGCAGGCGTCTTTTAATTTCGTGACTGCTATCACCATCTGCAGTGATCATGGAGCCCAAGAAAGTAAAATCTCTCACTGCCTCCATTTCTTCCCCTTCTATTTGCCAGGAGTTGATGGGACCATTGGCCATGATCTTAGCTTTTTTGATGTTGAGCTTCAGACCATATTTTGCGCTCTCCTCTTTCACCCTCATTAAAAGGTTCTTTAATTCCTTCTCACTTTCTGCCATCAAGGTTGTGTCATCTGCATATCTGAGGTTGTTGATATTTCTTCTGGCGATCTTAATTCCGGCTTGGGATTCATCCAGCCCAGCCTTTCGCATGATGAATTCTGCATATAAGCTAAGTAAGCAGGGAGACAATATACAGCCTTGTTGTACACCTTTCCCAATTTTGTACCAATTAGTTGTTCCATATCCAGTTCTAACTGTAGCTTCTTGTCCCACATAAAGATTTCTCAGGAGACAGATGAGGTGATCAGGCACTCCCATTTCTTTAAGAACTTGCCATAGTTTGCTGTGGTCGACACAGTCAAAGGCTTTTGCATAGTCAATGAAGCAGAAGTAGATGTTTTTCTGGAACTCTCTAGCTTTCTCCATAATCCAGCGCATGCTTGCAATTTGGTCTCTGGTTCCTCTGCCCCTTCGAAATCCAGCTTGCACTTCTGGGAGTTCTTGGTCCACATACTGCTTGAGCCTTCTTTGTAGAATTTTAAGCATAACCTTGCTAGCGTGTGAAATGAGTGCAATTGTGCAGTAGTTGGAGCATTCTTTGGCACTGCCCTTCTTTGGGATTGGGATGCAGACTGATCTTCTCCAGTCCTCTGGCCACTGCTGAGTTTTCCAAACTTGCTGGCATATTGATGGAGATATGATAGCCATCTTCAAATATCTTAAGGGCTGTCGGGTGGAAGAGGGAGCAAGCTTGTTTTCTCCAGCTCCAAAGGGTAGGACTCGAACCAATGGCTTCAAGCTGTGCAAGCTGGTCTATTGGGGCAAATGGGGCCCCACCAACCTCAGCCTGTCTTCTTACTTATAACTGGCCAGGGGGTGACCCTGCCTGTCATTCACTCTGGCTTCATCTCCTTGTCCTCCTCTCTACTAATCCCAGCTGCTATTTCACATTCCTGCCTTGCAGGGGGTTGGAATGGATGATCCTCAGGATCCCTTCCAACTCTACAATTCTACAATTGACTTCTATGGCCATGTTCACACTAAAGCACTAGGATACCAATTAAAACCATTGTGGCTTCCCAGAGAATCCTGGGAGGTGCAGTTGATGTTGTGAACCACCCTGTGATCTTCAGGTGAAGGGCAGTGTACAAATTCAAGCAGCAGTAGCAGTAGTTTGCTAAGGGAGTTATTTAGGAGGCACTTATTCCCCATCCAGAGCTGCAATTTCCAGAGCAGTTTAACAATCAATCCCTCCCATATAAATATATATGACCAAACGATCTCATGGCTGGCGCATTCCTACTAAATATTATTTTATCTGTCAAGGTTTATGAATGCTCGATATATTTTGAATAAATATCAACTATGGAATATATTTTACATCATTCATCCTTTTAAAGCTGTATTATCTTGTATTTTTATTCCTCTTGACGTTATTACTGTTTTTATGATGTGTGTGAGTATGATGTTTCAATCGTCCCATGTGCAAATCTTATTTTTAAAAAAACACTTTAAAAAAGACAATCAATCCCTCTTTCTCAGGGAACTCTGGGAACTATAGCTCTGTGAGAGAAACAGGGTGTTTCCTGGCAATTCTTGGCACCCTAAGTAAACTACAGCTCCCACAGCTCTTTGGGGACGGCATGACTGTTCAAAGTGGTATTGCAACACTATAAATCTATGGTGGGAATGTGCCCTCTGATTCTATTTTATTGTTTAAAGTATTTATAGCCCACCTTTTCCTCGAAGTTGCTCGAGGTTGTGTACATGATTCTCCCCTCCTCACAACCCTGCGAGGTAGGCTAGGCTGAGAGGCAGTGACTGGCTTCCAAGGACACCCAGTGAGCTTCTTGGCCAAGTGTGGATTCTAACCCTGGCCTCCCAGGTCCTAGTCTGACCCTCCAAGCACTACATCACCACTGGCTCTCACACTTCTTCTCCCTAGCAAATGGCATTCAGATATATGTCCTTTGCTTCTCTGGTGCCCTTCTCTGGAGGGGGCAGGGGCAGCCCCAGGGGCCTCCCGGGTCTCACCGGATCTGGATGCCAATCTGTTTTTCCAAGCTGCTGTTGGGGGTCAGCATCCTTGACCGTCGCCGTGCACTGGAGACTGTCACCATCACTACTCGGAAAAGCACAAAGGTGTTCACCTGCAAAGGAGAGAGGCGAAAGGGTCAGGGACTGGACCTGAAACAGCAGTCAGCGGCTTTAAGAGGTGGCAGTTGTGGAGGGGGGAGATTTCCCAGAATCCTCCTCTCAGGGAACACGGAAAAACCCACCCCAGTATATTGTTGTGTAAATCAGAGTTATCTCCCACACACATGGAAAGTAAACGCACCCTGTGGTCTGCAGAGTTCTTTGTCTTGTGAAGGCGCTGAGTTTGAAAACCACTGAATCCCAACATTTGTTCACATGCACCCTGTAATGAGTATGGGTTGTGGACTTTGAACTTTTAAAGCCGGTTTTGCCGGGAATAGGCAAAGGCTCCCAGGCACAAGTCACTATGCTGGGGAAATCGAAGTAACTTTTAAGTGTGCCTTTGTAATAAGGCAGCTGCAGCAGTGACGCAGCAAGATTTAAAGCAGCATATATATGACGCTGAAGGCTAATGCCAGAGTCATGATGGCCCTTCAGGATGCTTGTGGGATTCCTAAGCTCAACAAGAAAAATTACAGCGACTGGGTTCAGTATGCAGAGGCAATTCTATGGAAAGAGGGTTTGTTTGAGGTGATTACAGAAACCCCCCCAGTTCCAGTTACAGATGCATGGGAAGCTAAGGATTCCAAAGCAAGGGGAACTCTTACATTGATAGTATCCCCAGAAGAGCTCTGTCTATTGCGTGATAAGACCTCAGCCAGAGAAATTTGGGACGCTCTGAGAGAGGCTCACTTAAGGACAGAAGCTGGATCCACTATGTTTTACTTTAACAAGCTGCATAATATGGCTCTTGCTGAAGGTGGAGATGTGCGTTTACATCTGATGGAGATGCAAAATCTGAGACATGAGCTGCAACAGAGAGGACTCAACTTTCCAGAGGCTGTGTATTCTTTCATGATACTACAATCTTTGGGTTCAGGTTGGGAGTCTGTTGCAACCCAGATTGCTGTGCAACCAACTGCTCAGCTGACAGTGGACTTTGTTACTGCCGTGATTTTAAATGAAGCAGATCGCCGGGGTGCTAGCTGCATGGGCAAGGGGAGTCTTCACAGACGTCATCCCATAGTGCAGTGGAACCACCAGATGGCGCCAAAGCTTTGAAGGCAGTGAAATGCTACTCGTGTGGACGTCTAGGCCATATGAAGAGGGAATGCAGACATCCCAGGGCCAAGACAGAGCAGCGCAGCGAAAGCTCATCGCGCGGAAAAGGCCGAGGCAAAGGCAAAGGTCCGGTGTCTAGGACAACGCAGCACAAGGCTATGGTTTCACGCTTCACTCCAAAGGTTGCAGAGGTCCAGAAGACGTCTAGATCTTTCTTCGTTGTTGATTCAGCGGCCACCCACCACATGTGCAACGATAAGAAACTGTTTGTGTCTTTTACACCGCAGGAAGGTGCGATTCACCAGGCGGATGACCACACTATTCCCAGTAAAGGCTACGGAACTGTTGTTCTTCACAGTTTGGACTTATCGATACAGAATGTGCTTTACGTGCCAGACGCCAAACATAATCTGCTCAGCGTTGGACAGCTGAATGAGCGGAACATTGACGTTTCCTTCAAGAACAAGAAGTGACTGAGAAAGGAATTCAACACGATTTGTCTAGTCCTCGCTCGCCATGGCAGAATGGACTTGCGGAACGGGCAAATCAGACATTGCTTCAAGGGTTAAAAACCTTGCTGCATGATGCCAATCTTCCAGAGAGTTATTGGGCCGAATCTCTCTCGTGTTTTGTTTACAGTTACAATCGCAGGTTATCTTCAGCGATTGGTTGTACTTCTATGAGAAGATGTTTGGCAAGAAGCCATACATCAAAACACATGTGAAGCATTTTTGGTTCTGACATGTGGTTCGCTCACCACAACTCCAAGTTAGACAGATGCTGTGGATTGCATGGCATCTTTTCTAGGTTATCAGAAAGGGTCTTACAGATTAATGATGACTGACTCCTAAGACAAATTAAGCTCATACGAGAAGTGTTGAGTACAATGCAAAAGCGGTGGGAGAATGTGGGAATTTTCCTAATGTTATCCTGATGACGGTGATGAGACCGAGGATAGTCAAAAGCAACCACAACAGTCACCTACACTCCACTGGATGAAGGTTCTGAGTCTGAATCTGAAACTGAATCGGGTGGATTCAGAGGATTTCCAAGCAGTGCGAAAAGCCTCTATGCGACCCTCTCGGAAAGCTCTGATCAAGAATTGGAGGAACCATTGTTCACAACAGGGTCGTTTTTCTCCTAAGAAGGAAGAGGAGAGTGTTGGAAGACTTAAGGATAATTCGTAGGTCACAGAGAGCTGACAAAGGCAAAAACCTCCAAAGAGATTTGCTGGATGAGTTTGCTAAGATAGCAGTGACAGCTGCTGTTAAAGCCCATAGCAGGCATTTGAACCTTCTAGCTCTGCAAGAAATCCAGGGTTTGGATCTGCGAAGGATAGCTGAGCTCATGGTTAAATGCCATGAAGGCTGAGCTTGATTCCTTAGAAAGGAACAAAACATGGGTACCTAGTTCCAGCAGTTCCAGGAATGAAACTGCTTGAAGCAAATGGGTCTTCAAAGCGAAGACAGATCAAAATGGCAAGATAGTCAGACACAAAGCCAGATTGGTAGCCAGAGGTTTTGCACAGGTACCAGGTCAAGACTATCACCGAGACCTATTCACCCACAGTGAGATATGAAAGCATTAGGCTTATGCTCAAGCTAGCTGCAGAGGAAAATCTACACATTAGTCACCATGATATTAATACAGCTTTTCTGTACGGATCTCTAGATGAATCACTTTATATGCTTCCACCTGATGGCGTACAGGTAAAACAGGGATTTGTTTGTGCTCTGGAAGAAATCCCTTTATGGTCTCAAACAGCGCACGGTGTTGGCACACAAAACCCACTGAAGTATTGTTTTCTAGGTTTTCAGCAAGGGAAAGCTGATCCATGCGATTTGTCAAAGAGGAGGGGCAAAAGAAACTGTACTGTTTGTTTTATGTTGATGATTTATTATTCTTTTGGAAAGATGTTGCAATGTACAACAGCGCCCTAGCTCAACTGAAAGAGCACTTTGACATGAAAGATCTTGGTGAGGTAAACAACCACCATCTCTGGAAGATAGAGAGAGATCAAGATGGTAACATTCTAGTACACCAGTCACGGAAAATTGCTGATGTGTTAGCAAACCAAATCTGATGGATGCTAACCCTGTAGACACACCATGACAACAGGTTATCAGGTAGATGACACTGAAGAAGCATTTTCTGACACTACACTGTACAGGAGTGTGCTAGGGCAAGCTAAACTTCATTGCCAGATGTCCAAGACCAGACACTGCTGTTAGCTGTAATTTGCTAAGCAGACAAGTCAACAATCCTAGTGTCAAGGATTGAAAGTTCTGAAACGCATAGCGTGGTATTTGAAAGGCACTATGCATTGCAGACTGAGATTTAACAATCAGAAGTCTCGGTGGTCTTGAGATATTTGCAGATGCAAGTTTTGGAAGTGACGCTACAGACAGGAAAAAGTACGCTCTGGAGTTTGCCACATGTACAATCAGAGTCTGTTTGATTGGTCATGCAAGAAGCACACAACAGTTAGCTTAAGTACTTGGGAAGCCGAACTGAATGCACTGTCTTATTCACTTAAGGAGTGTGAATGGTTAGTACAATTGTGCAAAGAGATGAAAAGTACTGTCAAATGTCCAATCCAGGTGTTTACTAGGACAACAGCATGTTTGGCTTTGCTGAAGTCTGAAGGTTGTGGTTAAAGCACAAAGCACTTGCAATTAAAGGTGAGCATGCTAGGGAATGTATTCAGAAGGGAC
>CANTUW010000049.1:0-69023 GCA_947686815.1 Podarcis lilfordi | reverse complement strand
TCCAGAACGTCAGATTTTTGCTGAAATTGTGACCGCGCGGCTTAGGGATTTTTTCAGAAAAGGTGTTCAGACGTCGAGGGCTAATTCTGTTTCCGATGAGAAAAACCCATCTGTTTCCACCGAAAAACCTTTCAGGGGATCGTTTGCAGCAGTTTGGCACCATTTTAGAATGAATTCCAGAACGTCAGATTTTTGCTGAAATTGTGACCGAGCGGCTTAGGGATTTGTTCAGAAAAAGTTGTTCAGACGTCGAGTGCTAATTCTGTTTCCGATGAGAAAAACCCATTCGTTTCCAACGAAAAACCTTTCAGGGGATCGTTTGTAACAGTTTGGCACCATTTTTGAGTGAATTTCAGAACGTGACCCCGGGGCTTACGGATTTTTTCAAAAAAATCTTCTTCTGCCGGTTAAGGTGTCGAGGGCTGATTTCCTGTCCTATGATAAAAAGCCTTCTGTTTCGATCGCCAAACTTTTAAGGGGAGCATTTGCAACCGTTGGACACCATTTTTGAGTGAATTGCCGAAAGTCACATTTTTTCTGAAATTGGGACCCCGGGGCTTATTGATTTTTTCGAAAAAATCTTCTTCTGCCGGTTAAGTTGTCCAGGGCTGATTTCTTGTCCTGTGACAAAAGCCTTCTATTTCGACCGCCAAACTTTTCAGGGAGCATTTGCAACCGTTTGACACCATTCTTGAGTGAATTGCCGAAAGTCAGATTTTTTTTGAAATTGTGACCCTGGGGCTTAGGGATTTTTTCAAAAAAATCTTCTTCTGCCGGTTAAGTTGTCCAGGGCTGATTTCTTGTCCTGTGTTAAAACGCCTTCTGTTTCGACCGCCAAACCTTTCAGGGGAGCATTTGCAACCGTTGGGCACTATTCTTGAGTGAATTGCCGAAAGTCAGATTTTTTTTGAAATTGTGACCCCGGGGCTTAGGGATTTTTTCAAAAAATCTTCTTCCGGTTAAGTTGTCGAGGGCTGATTTCTTGTCCTGTGATAAAAGCCTTCTGTTTCGAACGCCAAACCTTTCAGGGGAGCATTTGCAACCGTTGGGCACCATTATTGAGTGAATTGCCGATAGTCAGATTTTTTCTGAAATTGTGACCCCGGGGCTTAGGGATTTTTTCAAAAAATATTTTTCTGCCGGTTAAGTTGTCCAGGGCTGATTTCTTGTCCTGTGTTAAAACGCCTTCCGTTTCGACCGCCAAACCTTTCAGGGGAGCATTTGCAACCGTTCGGCACCATTTATGAGTGAATTGCTGAAAGTCACATTTTTTCTGAAATTGTGACCCCGGGGCTTAATGATTTTTTCGAAAAAATCATCTTCTGCCGGTTAAGTTGTCGAGGGCTGATTTCTTGTCCTGTGATAAAAAGCCTTCTATTTCGACCGCCAAACTTTTCAGGGGACCATTTGCAACCGTTGGACACCATTTTTGAGTGAATTGCCAAAAGTCAGTTTTTTTCTGAAATTGTGATCCCGGGGCTGAGGGATTTTTTCAAAAAATCTTCTTCTGCCTGTTAAGTTGTCGATGGTTGATTTCTTGTGCTGTGATAAAAAGACTTCTCTTTCGACCGCCAAACTTTTCAGGGGAGCATTTGCAACCGTTGGACACCATTTTTGAGTGAATTGCCAAAAGTCATATTTTTTCTGAAATTGTGACCCCGAGGCTTAGGGATTTTTTCAAAAAAATCTTCTTCTGCCGGTCAAGTTGTCGAGGGCTGATTACTTGTCCTATGATAAAAAGCCTTCTGTTTTGATCGCCAAACTTTTCAGGGGAGCATTTGCAACCGTTGGGCACTATTCTTGAGTGAATTGCCGAAAGTCAGATTTTTTTTGAAATTGTGACCCCGGGGCTTAGGGATTTTTTCAAAAAAATCTTCTTCCGGTTAAGTTGTCGAGGGCTGATTTCTTGTCCTGTGATAAAAAGCCTTCTGTTTCGAACGCCAAACTTTTCAGGGGAGCATTTGCAACCGTTGGGCACCATTATTGAGTGAATTGCCGATAGTCAGATTTTTTCTGAAATTGTGACCCCGGGGCTTAGGGATTTTTTCAAAAAAATATTTTTCTGCCGGTTAAGTTGTCCAGGGCTGATTTCTTGTCCTGTGTTAAAACGCCTTCCGTTTCGACCGCCAAACCTTTCAGGGGAGCATTTGCAACCGTTCGGCACCATTTATGAGTGAATTGCTGAAAGTCACATTTTTTCTGAAATTGTGACCCCGGGGCTTATTGATTTTTTCGAAAAAATCATCTTCTGCCGGTTAAGTTGTCGAGGGCTGATTTCTTGTCCTGTGATAAAAAGCCTTCTATTTCGACCGCCAAACTTTTCAGGGGACCATTTGCAACCGTTGGACACCATTTTTGAGTGAATTGCCAAAAGTCAGTTTTTTTCTGAAATTGTGATCCCGGGGCTGAGGGATTTTTTCAGAAAAAGGTGTTCAGACGTCGAGGGCTAATTCTGTTTCCGATGAGAAAAACCCATATGTTTCCACTGAAAAACATTTCAGTGGATCGTTTGCAACAGTTTGGCACCATTTTAGAATGAATTCCAGAACGTCAGATTTTTGCTGAAATTGTGACCGAGCGGCTTAGGGATTTTTTCAGAAAAAGTTGTTCAGACGTCGAGGGCTAATTCTGTTTCCGATGACAAAAATCCATTCGTTTCCAACGAAAAACTTTTCAGGGGATCGTTTGCAACAGTTTGGCACCATTTTTGAATGAATTTCAGAACGTGACCCGGAGCTTACGGATTTTTTCAAAAAATCTTCTTCTGCCGGTTAAGTTGTCGAGGGCTGATTTCCTGTCCTATGATAAAAAGCCTTCTGTTTCGATCGCCAAACTTTTAAGGGGAGCATTTGCAACCGTTGGACACCATTTTTGAGTGAATTGCCGAAAGTCACATTTTTTCTGAAATTGTGACCCCGGGGCTTAGGGATTTTTTCAAAAAAATATTTTTCTGCTGGTTAAGTTGTCCAGGGCTGATTTCTTGTCCTGTGTTAAAACGCCTTCTGTTTCGACCGCCAAACCTTTCAGGGGAGCATTTGCAACCGTTGGGCACCATTTATGAGTGAATTGCCGAAAGTCACATTTTTCTGAAATTGGGACCCGGGGCTTATTGATTTTTCGAAAAATCTTCTTCTGCCGGTTAAGTTGTCCAGGGCTGATTTCTTGTCCTATGACAAAAGCCTTCTATTTCGACCGCCAAACTTTTCAGGGGAGCATTTGCAACCGTTGGAGACCATTCTTGAGTGAATTGCCGAAAGTCAGATTTTTTTTGAAATTGTGACCCTGGGGCTTAGGGATTTTTTCAAAAAAATCTTCTTCTGCCGGTTAAGTTGTCCAGGGCTGATTTCTTGTCCTGTGTTAAAACGCCTTCTGTTTCGACCGCCAAACCTTTCAGGGGAGCATTTGCAACCGTTGGGCACTATTCTTGAGTGAATTGCCGAAAGTCACATTTTTTCTGAAATTGTGACCCCGGGGCTTAGGGATTTTTTCAAAAAAATATTCTTCCGGTTAAGTTGTCGAGGGCTGATTTCTTGTCCTGTGATAAAAAGCCTTCTGTTTCGAACGCCAAACTTTTCAGGGGAGCATTTGCAACCGTTGGGCACCATTATTGAGTGAATTGCCGATAGTCAGATTTTTTCTGAAATTGTGATCCCGGGGCTGAGGGATTTTTTCAGAAAAAGGTGTTCAGACGTCGAGGGCTAATTCTGTTTCCGATGAGAAAAACCCATCTGTTTCCACCGAAAAACCTTTCAGGGGATCGTTTGCAACAGTTTGGCACCATTTTAGAATGAATTCCAGAACGTCAGATTTTTGCTGAAATTGTGACCGAGCGGCTTAGGGATTTGTTCAGAAAAAGTTGTTCAGACGTCGAGTGCTAATTCTGTTTCCGATGAGAAAAACCCATTCGTTTCCAACGAAAAACCTTTCAGGGATCGTTTGTAACAGTTTGGCACCATTTTTGAGTGAATTTCAGAACGTGACCCCGGGGCTTACGGATTTTTTCAAAAAAATCTTCTTCTGCCGGTTAAGGTGTCGAGGGCTGATTTCCTGTCCTATGATAAAAAGCCTTCTGTTTCGATCGCCAAACTTTTAAGGGGAGCATTTGCAACCGTTGGACACCATTTTTGAGTGAATTGCCGAAAGTCACATTTTTTCTGAAATTGTGACCCCGGGGCTTAGGGATTTTTTCAAAAAAATATTTTTCTGCTGGTTAAGTTGTCCAGGGCTGATTTCTTGTCCTGTGTTAAAACGCCTTCTGTTTCGACCGCCAAACCTTTCAGGGGAGCATTTGCAACCGTTGGGCACCATTTATGAGTGAATTGCCGAAAGTCACATTTTTCTGAAATTGGGACCCGGGGCTTATTGATTTTTTCGAAAAAATCTTCTTCTGCCGGTTAAGTTGTCCAGGGCTGATTTCTTGTCCTATGACAAAAAGCCTTCTATTTCGACCGCCAAACTTTTCAGGGGAGCATTTGCAACCGTTGGAGACCATTCTTGAGTGAATTGCCGAAAGTCAGATTTTTTTTGAAATTGTGACCCTGGGGCTTAGGGATTTTTTCAAAAAAATCTTCTTCTGCCGGGTATGTTGTCCAGGGCTGATTTCTTGTCCTGTGTTAAAACGCCTTCTGTTTCGACCGCCAAACCTTTCAGGGGAGCATTTGCAACCGTTGGGCACTATTCTTGAGTGAATTGCCGAAAGTCAGATTTTTTTTGAAATTGTGACCCCGGGGCTTAGGGATTTTTTCAAAAAAATATTCTTCCGGTTAAGTTGTCGAGGGCTGATTTCTTGTCCTGTGATAAAAAGCCTTCTGTTTCGAACGCCAAACTTTTCAGGGGAGCATTTGCAACCGTTGGGCACCATTATTGAGTGAATTGCCGATAGTCAGATTTTTTCTGAAATTGTGACCCCGGGGCTTAGGGATTTTTTCAAAAAAATATTTTTCTGCCGGTTAAGTTGTCCAGGGCTGATTTCTTGTCCTGTGTTAAAACGCCTACTGATTCGACCGCCACACCATTCACCGGAGCATTTGCAACCGTTCGGCACCATTTATGAGTGAATTGCTGAAAGTCACATTTTTTCTGAAATTGTGACCCCGGGGCTTAATGATTTTTTCGAAAAAATCATCTTCTGCCGGTTAAGTTGTCGAGGGCTGATTTCTTGTCCTGTGATAAAAAGCCTTCTATTTCGACCGCCAAACTTTTCAGGGGACCATTTGCAACCGTTGGACACCATTTTTGAGTGAATTGCCAAAAGTCAGTTTTTTCTGAAATTGTGATCCCGGGGCTGAGGGATTTTTCAAAAAATCTTCTTCTGCCTGTTAAGTTGTCGATGGTTGATTTCCTGTGCTGTGATAAAAAGACTTCTCTTTCGACCGCCAAACTTTTCAGGGGAGCATTTGCAACCGTTGGACACCATTTTTGAGTGAATTGCCAAAAGTCATATTTTTTCTGAAATTGTGACCCCGAGGCTTAGGTAAATATTCAAAAAAATCTGCATCTGACGGTAAAGGTGTCGAGGGCTGATTACTTGTCCTATGATAAAAGCCTTCTGTTTTGATCGCCAAACTTTTCAGGGGAGCATTTGCAACCGTTGGGCACTATTCTTGAGTGAATTGCCGAAAGTCAGATTTTTTGAAATTGTGACCCGGGGCTTAGGATTTTTCAAAAAATCTTCTTCCGGTTAAGTTGTCGAGGGCTGATTTCTTGTCCTGTGATAAAAGCCTTCTGTTTCGAACGCCAAACTTTTCAGGGGAGCATTTGCAACCGTTGGGCACCATTATTGAGTGAATTGCCGATAGTCAGATTTTTTCTGAAATTGTGACCCCGGGGCTTAGGGATTTTTTCCAAAAAATATTTTTCTGCCGGTTAAGTTGTCCAGGGCTGATTTCTTGTCCTGTGTTAAAACGCCTTCCGTTTCGACCGCCAAACCTTTCAGGGGAGCATTTGCAACCGTTCGGCACCATTTATGAGTGAATTGCTGAAAGTCACATTTTTTCTGAAATTGTGACCCCGGGGCTTATTGATTTTTTCGAAAAAATCATCTTCTGCCGGTTAAGTTGTCGAGGGCTGATTTCTTGTCCTGTGATAAAAAGCCTTCTATTTCGACCGCCAAACTTTTCAGCGGAGCATTTGCAACCGTTGGGCAGCATTATTGAGTGAATTGCCGAAAGTCAGATTTTTTCTGAAATTGTGACCCCGGGGCTTATTGATTTTTTCGAAAAAATCTTCTGCCTGTTAAGTTGTCCAGGGCTGATTTCTTTTCCTGTGATACAAAGGCTTCTGTTTCGCCCTCCAAACTTTTCAGGGAGCATTTCCAACCGTTGGACACCATTCTTGAGTGAATTGCCGAAAGTCAGATTTTTTCCCGAAATTGTGACCCCAGGGCTTAGGGATTTTTTCAAAAAATCTTCTTCTGCCTGTTAAGTTGTCGAGGGTTGATTTCTTGTGCTGTGATAAAAAGCCTTCTGTTTCGACCGCCAAACCTTTCAGGGGAGCATTTGCAACCATTGGACACCATTATTGAGTGAATTGCCGATAGTCAGATTTTTTCTGAAATTGTGACCCCGGGGCTTAGGGATTTTTTCAAAAAAAATCTTCTTCTGCCGGTTATGTTATCCAGGGCTGATTTCTTGTCCTGTGTTAAAACACCTTCTTTTTCGACCGCCAAACCTTTCAGGGGAGCATTTGCAACCGTTGGGAACCATTTGTGAGTGAATTGCCAAAAGTCAGATTTTTTCTGAAATTGTGACCCCGGGGCTTAGGGATTTTTTCAAAAAAATCTTCTTCTGCCGGTTAAGTTGGCGAGGGCTTATTTCTTGTCCTTTGATAAAAAGACTTCTATTTCGACTGCCAAACTTTTCAGGGGAGCATTTCCAACCGTTGGACACCATTTATGAGTGAATTGTCGAAAGTCACATTTTTTCTGAAATTGTGACCCCGGGGCTTATTGATTTTTTCAAAAAAATATTTTTCCGCCGGTTAAGTTGTCGAGGTCTGATTTCTTGCCCTGTGATAAAAAAACTTCTATTTCGACCGCCAAACATTACAGGGTAGTATTTGCAACCGTTGGATACCATTTTTGAGTGAGTTGACAAAAGTCAGTTTTTTCTGAAATTGTGACCCGGGGCTTAGGGATTTTTCAAAAAAATTTTTTCCGCCGCTTAAGTTTTCGAGGGCTGATTTCATGTCATGTGATAAAAGCCTTCTGTTTCGACCTACAAACTTTTCTAGGGAGCATTTGCAACCGTTGGACAACATTTTTGAGTGAATTGCCGAAAGTCAGATTTTTCTGAAATTGTGACCCGGGGCTTAATGATCTTTTCGAAAAAATCTTCTTCTGCCGGTTAAGTTGTCCAGGGCTGATTTCTTGTCCTGTGATAAAAAGCCTTCTCTTTCGACCGCCAAACTTTTCAGGGGAGCATTTGCAACCGTTGGACACCATTTTTGAGTGAATAGCCGAAAGTCACATTTTTTCTGAAATTGTGACCCCGGGGCTTAGGGATTTTTCGAAAAAATATTCTTCTGCCGGTTAAGTAGTCGAGGTCTGATTTCTTGTCCTGTGATAAAAGGCTTCTGTTGCGACCGCCAAACTTTTCAGGGGAGCATTTGCAACCGTTGGACACCATTTTTGAGTGAATTGCTGAAAGTCACATTTTTTCTGAAACTGTGACCCCGAGGCTTACGGATTTTTTCAAAAAAATCTTCTTCTGCCGGTCAAGTTGTCGAGGGCTGATTTCTTGTCCTGTGATAAAAAGGCTTCGGTTTCGACCGCCAAACTTTTCAGGGGAGCATTTGCAACCGTTGGACACCATTTTTGAGTGAATTGCCGATAGTCAGATTTTTTCTGAAATTGTGACCCCGGGGCTTAGGGATTTTTTCAAAAAAATCTTCTTCTGCAGGTTATGTTGTCGAGGTCTGATTTCTTGTCCTGTGATAAAAAGCCTTCTGTTTCGACCGCCAAACCTTTCAGGGAGTATTTGCAACCGTTGGACACCATTTTTGAGTGAATTGACAAAAGTCAGTTTTTTCTGAAATTGTGACCCGGGGCTTAGGGATTTTTGAAAAAATCTTCTTCTGCCGGTTAAGTTGTCGAGGGCTGATTTCTTGTCCTGTGATAAAAAGTCCTCTGTTTCGACCGCCAAACTTTTCAGGGGAGCATTTCCAACCGTTGGACACCATTTATGAGTGAATTGCCGAAAGTCACATTTTTTCTGAAATTGTGACCCCGGGGCTTATTGATTTTTTCGAAAAAATCTTCTTCTGCCGGTTAAGTTGTCCACGGCTGATTTCTTGTCCTGTGATAAAACGGCTTCTTTTTCGACTGCCAAACTTTTCAGGGGAGCATTTCCAACCGTTGGACACCATTTTTGAGTGAATTGCCGAAAGTAACATTTTTTCTGACATTGTGACCACGGGGCTTAAGGTTTTTTTCAAAAAAATATTTTTCCGCCGTTTAAGTTGTCGAGGGCTGATTTCTTGTCCTGTGAAAAAATGGCTTCTGTTTCGACTGCCAAACTTTTCAGCGGAGCATTTGCAACCGTTGGGCAGCATTATTGAGTGAATTGCCGAAAGTCAGATTTTTTCTGAAATTGTGACCCCAGGGCTTATTGATTTTTTCGAAAAAATCTTCTGCCGGTTAAGTTGTCCAGGGCTGATTTCTTGTCCTGTGATAAAAAGGCTTCTGTTTCGACCGCCAAACTTTTCAGGGGAGCATTTCCAACCGTTGGACACCATTCTTGAGTGAATTGCCGAAAGTCAGATTTTTTTCTGAAATTGTGACCCCAGGGCTTAGGGATTTTTTCAAAAAATCTTCCTCTGCCTGTTAAGTTGTCGAGGGTTGATTTCTTGTGCTGTGATAAAAAGCCTTCTGTTTCGACCGCCAAACTTTTCAGGGGAGCATTTGCAACCATTGGACACCATTATTGAGTGAATTGCCGATAGTCAGATTTTTTCTGAAATTGTGACCCCGGGGCTTAGGGATTTTTTCAAAAAAATCTTCTTCTGCCGGTTATGTTATCCGGGGCTGATTTCTTGTCCAGTGATAAAAAGCCTTGTGTTTCGACCGCCAAACCTTTCAGGGGAGCATTTGCAACCCTTGGGCACCATTTGTGAGTGAATTGCCAAAAGTCAGATTTTTTCTGAAATTGTGACCCCGGGGCTTAGGGATTTTTTCAAAAAAATCTTCTTCTGCCGGTTAAGTTGGCGAGGGCTTATTTCTTGTCCTGTGATAAAAAGACTTCTATTTCGACCGCCAAACATTACAGGGTAGTATTTGCAACCGTTGGATACCATTTTTGAGTGAGTTGACAAAAGTCAGTTTTTTCTGAAATTGTGCCCCCGGGGCTTAGGGATATTTTCAAAAAAAAAATTTTTCCGCCGCTTAAGTTTTCGAGGGCTGATTTCATGTCATGTGATAAAAAGCCTTCTGTTTCGACCTACAAACTTTTCTAGGGAGCATTTGCAACCGTTGGACAACATTTTTGAGTGAATTGCCGAAAGTCAGATTTTTTCTGAAATTGTGACCCCGGGGCTTAATGATTTTTTCGAAAAAATCTTCTTCTGCCGGTTAAGTTGTCCAGGGCTGATTTCTTGTCCTGTGATAAAAAGCCTTCTCTTTCGACCGCCAAACTTTTCAGGGGAGCATTTCCAACCATTGGATACCATTTTTGAGTGAATTGTCGAAAGTCACATTTTTTCTGAAATTGTGACCCCGGGGCTTATTGATTTTTTCAAAAAAATATTTTTCCGCCGGTTAAGTTGTCGAGGTCTGATTTCTTGTCCTGTGATAAAAAGACTTCTATTTCGACCGCCAAACATTTCAGGGTAGTATTTGCAACCGTTGGATCCCATTTTTGAGTGAGTTGACAAAAGTCTGTTTTTTTCTGAAATTGTGCCCCCGGGGATTATGGATTTTTTCAAAAAAAATTTTATCCACCGGTTAAGTTTTCGAGGGCTGATTTCATGTCATGTGATAAAAAGCCTTCTGTTTCGACCTACAAACTTTTCTAGGGAGCATTTGCAACCGTTGGACAACATTTTTGAGTGAATTGCCGAAAGTCAGATTTTTTCTGAAATTGTGACCCCGGGGCTTAGGGATTTCTTCAAAAAAATCTTCTTCTTCCTGTTAAGTTGTCCAGGGCTGATTTCTTGTCCTGTGATAAAAAGCCTTTTGTTTCGACCGCCAAAGCTTTCAGCATGGCATTTGCAACCATTGGACACCATTTTTGAGTGAATTGCCGAAAGTCACAATTTTTCTGAAATTGTGACCCCGGGGCTTAGGGATTTTTTCAAAAAAATCTTCGGCTGCCGGTTAAGTTGTCGAGGGCTGATTTCTTGTCCTGTGATAAAAAGACTTCTCTTTCGACCGCCAAACTTTTCAGGGGAGCATTTCCAACCGTTGGACACCATTTTTGAGTGAATTGCCGAAAGTCAGATTTTTCTGAAATTGTGACCCTGGGGTTTAGGGATTTTTCGAAAAATCTTCTTCTGCCGGTTAAGTAGTCGAGGTCTGATTTCTTGTCCTGTGAGAAAAAGGCTTCGGTTTCGACCGCCAAACTTTTCAGGGGAGCATTTCCAACCGTTGGACACCATTTTTGAGTGAATTGCCGAAAGTCAGATTTTTTCTGAAATTGTGACCCCGGGGTTTGGGATTTTTCAAAAATCTTCTTCTGCCTGTTAAGTGGTCGAGGGGTGATTTCTTGTGCGGTGATAAAAAGACTTCTCTTTCGACCGCCAAACTTTTCAGGGTAGCATTTGCAACCGTTGGACACCATTTTTGAGTGAATTGCCGAAAGTCACATTTTTTCTGAAATTTGTGACCCCGGGGCTTAGGGATTTTTTCAAAAAAATCTTCTTCTGCAGGTTAAGTTGTCGAGGTCTGATTTCTTGTCCTGTGATAAAAAGCCTTCTGTTTCGACCGCCAAACTTTTTAGGGGAGCATTTGCAACGGTTGGACACCATTATTGAGTAAATTGCCGATAGTCAGATTTTTTCTGAAATTGTGACCCCGGGGCTTAGGGATTTTTTCAAAAAAATCTTCTTCTGCCGGTTAAGTTGGCGAGGGCTGATTTCTTGTCCTGTGATAAAAAGGCTTCTATTTCGACTGCCAACCTTTTCAGGGGAGCATTTCCAACCATTGGACACCATTTATGAGTGAATTGTCGAAAGTCACATTTTTTCTGAAATTGTGACCCCGGGGCTTATTGATTTTTTCAAAAAAATATTTTTCCGCCGGTTAAGTTGTCGAGGTCTGATTTCTTGTCCTGTGATAAAAAGACATCTATTTCGACCGCCAAACATTACAGGGTAGTATTTGCAACCGTTGGATACCATTTTTGAGTGAGTTGACAAAAGTCAGTTTTTTTCTGAAATTGTGACCCCGGGGCTTAGGGATTTTTTCAAAAAAAAATTTTTTCCGCCGCTTAAGTTTTCGAGGGCTGATTTCATGTCATGTGATAAAAAGCCTTCTGTTTCGACCTACAAACTTTTCTAGGGAGCATTTGCAACCGTTGGACAACATTTTTGAGTGAATTGCCGAAAGTCAGATTTTTTCTGAAATTGTGACCCCGGGGCTTAATGATTTTTTCGAAAAAATCTTCTTCTGCCGGTTAAGTTGTCCAGGGCTGATTTCTTGTCCTGTGATAAAAAGCCTTCTCTTCGACCGCCAAACTTTTCAGGGGAGCATTTGCAACCGTTGGACACCATTTTTGAGTGAATTGCCGAAAGTCACATTTTTTCTGAAATTGTGACCCCGGGGCTTATTGATTTTTTCGAAAAAATATTCTTCTGCCGGTTAAGTAGTCGAGGTCTGATTTCTTGTCCTGTGATAAAAAGGCTTCTGTTTCGACCGCCAAACTTTTCAGGGGAGCATTTCCAACCGTTGGACACCATTTTTGAGTGAATTGCCGAAAGTCAGATTTTTTCTGAAATTGTGACCCCGGGGCTGAGGGATTTTTTCAAAAAATCTTCTTCTGCCTGTTAAGTTGTCGAGGGTTGATTTCTTGTGCGGTGATAAAAAGACTTCTCTTTCGACCGCCAAACTTTTCAGGGGAGCATTTGCAACCGTTGGACACCATTTTTGAGTGAATTGCAGAAAGTCAGATTTTTTCTGAAATTGTGACCCTGGGGTTTAGGGATTTTTTCAAAAAAATCTTCTTCTGCCGGTCAAGTTGTCGAGGGCTGATTTCTTGTGCTGTGATAAAAAGACTTCTCTTTCGACCGCCAAACTTTTCAGGGGAGCATTTGCAACCGTTGGACACCATTTTTGAGTGAATTGCCGAAAGTCAGATTTTTTCTGAAATTGTGACCCTGGGGTTTAGGGATTTTTTCGAAAAACTCTTTTTCTGCCGGTTAAGTAGTCGAGGTCTGATTTCTTGTCCTGTGAGAAAAAGGCTTCGGTTTCGACCGCCAAACTTTTCAGGGGAGCATTTCCAACCGTTGGACACCATTTTTGAGTGAATTGCCGAAAGTCAGATTTTTTCTGAAATTGTGACCCCGGGGTTTGGGATTTTTTCAAAAAATCTTCTTCTGCCTGTTAAGTTGTCGAGGGTTGATTTCTTGTGCGCGGTGATAAAAGTCTTCTCTTTCAACCGCCAAACTTTTCAGGGGAGCATTTGCAACCGTTGGACACCATTTTTGAGTGAATTGCCGAAAGTCACATTTTTTCTGAAATTGTGACCCCGGGGCTTAGGGATTTTTTCAAAAAAATCTTCTTCTGCCGGTTAAGTTGTCGAGGTCTGATTTCTTGTCCTGTGATAAAAGCCTTCTGTTTCGACCGCCAAACTTTTTAGGGAGCATTTGCAACGGTTGGACACCATTATTGAGTAAATTGCCGATAGTCAGATTTTTCTGAAATTGTGACCCCGGGGCTTAGGGATTTTTTCAAAAAAATCTTCTTCTGCCGGTTAAGTTGGCGAGGGCTGATTTCTTGTCCTGTGATAAAAAGCCTTCTATTTCGACATCCAAACTTTTCAGGGGAGCATTTCCAACCGTTGAACAACATTTATGAGAGAATAGTCGAAAGAAACATATTTTTATGAAATTGTGACCCGGGGCTTATTGATTTTTCAAAAAATATTTTTCCGCCGGTTAAGTTGTCGAGGTCTGATTTCTTGTCCTGTGATAAAAGACTTCTATTTCGACCGCCAAACATTTCAGGGTAGTATTTGCAACCGTTGGATCCCATTTTTGAGTGAGTTGACAAAAGTCTGTTTTTCTGAAATTGTGCCCCGGGATTAGGGATTTTTCAAAAAAATTTTATCCACCGGTTAAGTTTTCGAGGGCTGACTTCATGTCATGTGATAAAAGCCTTCTGTTTCGACCTACAAACTTTCTAGGGAGCATTTGCAACCGTTGGACAACATTTTTGAGTGAATTGCCGAAAGTCAGATTTTTTCTGAAATTGTGACCCCCGGGCTTAGGGATTTCTTCAAAAATCTTCTTCTTCCTGTTAAGTTGTCGTGGGCTGATTTCTTGTCCTGTGATAAAAGCCTTTTGTTTCGACCGCCAAACCTTTCAGCATGGCATTTGCAACCATTGGACACCATTTTTTAGTGAATTGCCGAAAGTCACAATTTTTCTGAAATTGTGACCCCGGGGCTTAGGGATTTATTCAAAAAATCTTTTTCTGCCTGTTAAGTAGTCGAGGTCTGATTTCTTGTCCTGTGATAAAAGGCTTCGGTTTCGACCGCCAAACTTTTCAGGGAGCATTTGCAACTGTTGGACAACATTTTTGAGTAAATTGTAGAAAGTTACATTTTTCTGAAATTGTGACCCGGGGCTTAGGGATTTTTCAAAAAATCTTCTACTGCCTGTTAAGTTGTCGAGGGTTGATTTCTTGTCCTGTGATAAAAAGGCTTCTGTTTAAACCGCCAAAACTTTCAGCGGAGCATTTGCAACGGTTGGACACAATTTTTGAGTGAATTGCCGAAGGCACATTTTTTCTGAAATTGTGACCCCGGGGCTTATTGATTTCTTTCGAAAAAATCTTCTGCCGGTCAAGTTGTCCTGGGCTGATTTCTTGTCCTGTGATAAAAAGCCTTCTATTTCGACCGCCAAACTTTTCAGGGGAGCATTTCCAACCGTTGGACACCATTTTTGAGTGAATTGCCGAAAGTCAGATTTTTTCTGAAATTGTGACCCCGGGGCTTAGGGATTTCTTCAAAAAAATCTTCTTCTTCCTGTTAAGTTGTCGTGGGCTGATTTCTTGTCCTGTGATAAAAAGCCTTTTGTTTCGACCGCCAAACCTTTCAGCATGGCATTTGCAACCATTGGACACCATTTTTGAGTGAATTGCCGAAAGTCACAATTTTTCTGAAATTGTGACCCCGGGGCTTAGGGATTTATTCAAAAAAATCTTCTTCTGCCGGTTAAGTAGTCGAGGTCTGATTTCTTGTCCTGTGATAAAAAGGCTTCGGTTTCGACCGCCAAACTTTTCAGGGGAGCATTTGCAACTGTTGGACAACATTTTTGAGTAAATTGTAGAAAGTTACATTTTTTCTGAAATTGTAACCCCGGGGCTTAGGGATTTTTTTAAAAATCTTCTACTGCCTGTTAAGTTGTCGAGGGTTGATTTCTTGTCCTGTGATAAAAAGGCTTCTGTTTAAACCGCCAAAACTTTCAGCGGAGCATTTGCAATGGTTGGACACAATTTTTGAGTGAATTGCCGAAAGGCACATTTTTTCTGAAATTGTGACCCCGGGGCTTATTGATTTCTTTCGAAAAAATCTTCTTTTGCCGGTCAAGTTGTCCTGGGCTGATTTCTTGTCCTGTGATAAAAAGCCTTCTATTTCGACCGCCAAACTTTTCAGGGGAGCATTTCCAACCGTTGGACACCATTTTTGAGTGAATTGCCGAAAGTCAGATTTTTTCTGAAATTGTGACCCCGGGGCTTAGGGATTTATTCAAAAAAATATTTTTCCGCCGGTTAAGTTGTCGAGGGCTGATTTCTTTTCCTGTGAAAAAATGGCTCCTGTTTCGACCGCCAAACTTTTCAGGGGAGCATCTGCAACCGTTGGGCAGCATTATTGAGTGAATTGCCGAAAGTCATATTTTCTCGGAAATTGTGACCCCGGTTCTTAGCGATTTTTTCAAAAAAATCTTCTTCCTCCAGTTAAAGTGTTGAGGGCTGATGTCTTGTCCTTTGATAAAAGGATTCGGTTTTGACCGCTAAACTTTTCAGGAGATCATTTGCAACCGTTGGACACCATTTTGAGTGAATTGCCGAAAGTCACATTTTTTCTGAAATTGTGACCCCGGGGCTTATTGATTTTTCGAAAAATCTTCTTCTGCAGGTCAAGTTGTCCTGGGCTGATTTCTTGTCCTGTGATAAAAAGCCGTCTATTTCGACCGACAAAATTTTCAGGAGCATTTCCAACCGTTGGACACCATTCTTGAGTGAATTGCCGAAAGTCAGATTTTTCTGAAATTGTGACCCGGGGCTTGGATTTTTTAAAAAAACATTTTTCTGCCGGTTAAGATGTTGAGGGCTGATTTCTTGTCCTGTGATAAAAAGCCTTCTGTTACGACCGCCAAACCTTTCAGGGGAGCATTTGCAACCGTTGGGCACCATTTTTGAGTGAATTGCCAATAGTCAGATTTTGACTGAAATTGTGACCCCGGGGCATAGGGATTTTTTCAAAAAAATCTCCTTCTGCTGGTTAAGTTGTCGAGGGCTGATTTCTTGTCCTGTGAAAAAATGCCTTCTGTTTCTACCGCCAAACTTTTCAGGGGAGCATTTGCAACCGTTGGGCAGCATTATTGAGTGAATTGCCGAAAGTCACATTTTTTGTGAAATTGTGACCCCAGGGCTTAGAGATTTTTTCAAAAAAATCTTCTTCTGCCGGTTTAGTTGTCGAGGGCTGATTTTTTGTCCTGTGATAAAAAGGCTTCGGTTTCGACCGCCAAACTTTTCAGGGAAGCATTTGCAACCATTGGACACCATTTTTGAGTGAATTGCCGAAAGTCACATTTTTTCTGAAATTGTGACCCCGGGGCTTAGGGATTTTTTCAAAAAAATCTTCTTCTGCAGGTTAAGTTGTCGAGGTCTGATTTCTTGTCCTGTGATAAAAAGCCTTCTGTTTCGACCGCCAAACTTTTTAGGGTAGCATTTGCAACGGTTGGACACCATTATTGAGTAAATTGCCGATAGTCAGATTTTTTTCTGAAATTGTGACCCCGGGGCTTAGGGATTTTTTCAAAAAAAATCTTCTTCTGCCGGTTAAGTTGGCGAGGGCTGATTTCTTGTCCTGTGATAAAAAGGCTTCTATTTCGACTGCCAAACTTTTCAGGGGAGCATTTCCAACCATTGAACACCATTTATGAGTGAATTGTCGAAAGTCACATTTTTTTCTGAAATTGTGACCCCGGGGCTTATTGATTTTTTCAAAAAAATATTTTTCCGCCGGTTAAGTTGTCGAGGTCTGATTTCTTGTCCTGTGATAAAAAGACTTCTATTTCGACCGCCAAACATTTCAGGGTAGTATTTGCAACCGTTGGATCCCATTTTTGAGTGAGTTGACAAAAGTCTGTTTTTTTCTGAAATTGTGCCCCCGGGGATTAGGGATTTTTTCAAAAAAAATTTTATCCACCGGTTAAGTTTTCGAGGGCTGATTTCATGTCATGTGATAAAAAGCCTTCTGTTTCGACCTACAAACTTTTCTAGGGAGCATTTGCAACCGTTGGACAACATTTTTGAGTGAATTGCCGAAAGTCAGATTTTTTCTGAAATTGTGACCCCGGGGCTTAGGGATTTCTTCAAAAAAATCTTCTTCTTCCTGTTAAGTTGTAGGGGGGTGATTTCTTGTCCTGTGATAAAAGCCTTTTTTTTCGACCGCCAAACCTTTCAGCATGGCATTTGCAACCATTGGACACCATTTTTGAGTGAATTGCCGAAAGTCACAATTTTTCTGAAATTGTGACCCCGGGGCTTAGGGATTTATTCAAAAAAATCTTCTTCTGCCGGTTAAGTAGTCGAGGTCTGATTTCTTGTCCTGTGATAAAAAGGCTTCGGTTTCGACCGCCAAACTTTTCAGGGGAGCATTTGCAACTGTTGGACAACATTTTTGAGTAAATTGTAGAAAGTTACATTTTTCTGAAATTGTGACCCGGGGCTTAGGGATTTTTTCAAAAAATCTTCTACTGCCTGTTAAGTTGTCGAGGGTTGATTTCTTGTCCTGTGATAAAAAGGCTTCTGTTTAAACCGCCAAAACTTTCAGCGGAGCATTTGCAACGGTTGGACACAATTTTTGAGTGAATTGCCGAAAGGCACATTTTTTCTGAAATTGTGACCCCGGGGCTTATTGATTTCTTTCGAAAAAATCTTCTGCCGGTCAAGTTGTCCTGGGCTGATTTCTTGTCCTGTGATAAAAAGCCTTCTATTTCGACCGCCAAACTTTTCAGGGGAGCATTTCCAACCGTTGGACACCATTTTTGAGTGAATTGCCGAAAGTCAGATTTTTTCTGAAATTGTGACCCCGGGGCTTAGGGATTTCTTCAAAAAAATCTTCTTCTTCCTGTTAAGTTGTCGTGGGCTGATTTCTTGTCCTGTGATAAAAGCCTTTTGTTTCGACCGCCAAACCTTTCAGCATGGCATTTGCAACCATTGGACACCATTTTTGAGTGACTTGCCGAAAGTCACAATTTTTCTGAAATTGTGACCCCGGAGCTTAGGATTTATTCAAAAAAATCTTCTTCTGCCGGTTAAGTAGTCGAGGTCTGATTTCTTGTCCTGTGATAAAAAGGCTTCGGTTTCGACCGCCAAACTTTTCAGGGGAGCATTTGCAACTGTTGGACAACATTTTTGAGTAAATTGTAGAAAGTTACATTTTTTCTGAAATTGTGACCCCGGGGCTTAGGGATTTTTTCAAAAAATCTTCTACTGCCTGTTAAGTTGTCGAGGGTTGATTTCTTGTCCTGTGATAAAAAGGCTTCTGTTTAAACCGCCAAAACTTTCAGCGGAGCATTTGCAACGGTTGGACACAATTTTTGAGTGAATTGCCGAAAGGCACATTTTTTCTGAAATTGTGACCCCGGGGCTTATTGATTTCTTTCGAAAAAATCTTCTTCTGCCGGTCAAGTTGTCCTGGGCTGATTTCTTGTCCTGTGATAAAAGCCTTCTATTTCGACCGCCAAACTTTTCAGGGAGCATTTCCAACCGTTGGACACCATTTTTGAGTGAATTGCCGAAAGTCAGATTTTTCTGAAATTGTGACCCGGGGCTTAGGGATTTATTCAAAAATTTTTTTGCGCCGGTTAAGTTGTCGAGGGCTGATTTCTTTTCCTGTGAAAAATGGCTCCTGTTTCGACCGCCAAACTTTTCAGGGGAGCATCTGCAACCGTTGGGCAGCATTATTGAGTGAATTGCCGAAAGTCATATTTTCTCGGAAATTGTGACCCCGGTTCTTAGCGATTTTTTCAAAAAAATCTTCTTCCTCCAGTTAAATTGTTGAGGGCTGATTTCTTGTCCTTTGATAAAAAGGATTCGGTTTTGACCGCTAAACTTTTCAGGGGATCATTTGCAACCGTTGGACACCATTTTTGAGTGAATTGCCGAAAGTCACATTTTTCTGAAATTGTGTCCCCGGGCTTATTGATTTTTCGAAAAAATCTTCTTCTGCAGGTCAAGTTGTCCTGGGCTGATTTCTTGTCCTGTGATAAAAAGCCGTCTATTTCGACCGACAAAATTTTCAGGGGAGCATTTCCAACCGTTGGACACCATTCTTGAGTGAATTGCCGAAAGTCAGATTTTTCTGAAATTGTGACCCCGGGGCTTCGGGATTTTTTTTAAAAAAAACATTTTTCTGCCGGTTAAGTTGTCGAGGTCTGATTTCTTGTCCTGTGATAAAAAGCCTTTTGTTTCGACCACCAAACCTTTCAGGGGAGCATTTGCAACCGTTGGGCACCATTTTTGAGTGAATTGCCAAAAGTCAGATTTTTTCTAAAATTGTGACCCCGGGGCTTAGGGATTTTTTCAAAAAAATCTCCTTCTGCTGGTTAAGTTGTCGAGGGCTGATTTCTTGTCCTGTGAAAAAATGCCTTCTGTTTCTACCGCCAAACTTTTCAGGGAGCATTTGCAACCGTTGGGCAGCATTATTGAGTGAATTGCCGAAAGTCACATTTTTTGTGAAATTGTGACCCCAGGGCTTAGAGATTTTTTCAAAAAAATCTTCTT
Source organism: Podarcis lilfordi (assembly GCA_947686815.1). Taxonomy (NCBI): domain Eukaryota; kingdom Metazoa; phylum Chordata; class Lepidosauria; order Squamata; family Lacertidae; genus Podarcis; species Podarcis lilfordi. Next base: position 49,855 of record CANTUW010000049.1, on the reverse strand, counting down.
CTGCCGGTTTAGTTGTCGAGGGCTGATTTTTTGTCCTGTGATAAAAAGGCTTCGGTTTCGACCGCCAAACTTTTCAGGGAAGCATTTGCAACCATTGGACACCATTTTTGAGTGAATTGCCGAAAGTCACATTTTTTCTGAAATTGTGACCCCGGGGCTTAGGGATTTTTTCAAAAAAATATTTTTCCGCCAGTTAAGTTGTCGAGGTCTGATTTCTTGTCCTCTGATAAAAAGGCTTCTGTTTCGACCGCCAAACCTTTCAGGGGAGCATTTGCAACCGTTGGACAGCATTTTTGAGTGAGTTGCCGAAAGTCGGATTTTTTCTGAAATTGTGATTCCGGGGCTTAGGGATATTTTCAAAAAAATATTTTTCCGCTGGTTAAGTTTTCGAGGGCTGATTTCTTGTCCTTTGATAAAAAGCCTTCTGTTTCGATCGCCAAAACTTTCAGCATGGCATTTGCAACCGTTGGGCACCATTTTTGAGTGAATTGCCGAAACTCGGATTCTTTCTGAAATTGTGACCCCGGGGCTTAGGGATTTTTTCAAAAATATATTTTTCTGCTGGTTAAGTTGTCGAGATCTTATTTCTTTTCCTGTGATAAAAAGGCTTCTGTTTCGACCGCCAAACCTTTCAGGGGAGCATTTGCAACCGTTGGACACCATTTTTGAGTGAATTGCCGAAAGTCGGATTTTTTCTGAAATTGTGACCGCGGGGCTTAGGGATTTTTTCAAAAAAATATTTTTCCGCCGGTTAAGTTGTCGAGGACTGATTTCTTGTCTTGTGATAAAAAGCCTTCTGTTTCGAACGCCAAACCTTTCAGCATGGCATTTGCAACCATTGGACACCATTTTTGAGTGAATTGGCGAAAGTGAGTTTTTTTCTGAAATTATGACCCCGGGGCTTAGGGATTTTTTCAAAAAATCTTTTTCTGCCTGTTAAGTTGTAGAGGGTTGATTTCTTGCGCTGTGATAAAAGACTTCTCTTTCGACCGCTAAACCTTTCAGGGAGCATTTGCAACCGTTGGACACCATTTTGAGTGGATTGCCGAAAGTCACATTTTTCTAAAACTGTGACTTTGGGGCTTAGGGATTTTTTCAAAAAAATCTTCTTCCACCGATTAAGTTGTCGAGGGCTGATTTCTTGTCCTGTGATAAGAAGCCTTCTGTTTCGACCGCCAAACTTTTCAGGGAAGCATTTGCATCCGTTGGACACCATTTCTGAGTGAATTGCTGAAAGTCACATTTTTTGTGAAATTGTGACCCTGGAGCTTAGGGATTTTTCAAAAATATTTTTCCGCCGGTTGAGTTGTCGAGGTCTGATTTCTTGTCCTGTTATAAAAAGCCTCCTGTTTTAACCGCCAAACCTTTCAGCGGAGCATTTGCAACCGTTTGGAACCATTTTTGAGAGAATTGCCGAAAGTCAGATTTTTTCTGAAATTGTGATCCCGGGACTTAAGGATTTATTCAAAAAAATCTTCTTCTGCCGGTTAAGTTGGCGAGGGCTGATTCCTTGTCCTGTGATAAAAAGGCTTCGGTTTCTACCTACAAACTTTTCAGGGAAGCATTTGCCACCGTTGGACAACATTTTTGAGTGAATTGCCGAAAGTTACATTTTTTCTGAAATTGTGACCCCGGGGCTTAGGGATTTTTTCAAAAAATCTTCTTCTGCCTCTTAAGTTGTTGAGGGTTGATTTCTTGTCCTGTGATAAAAAGGCTTCTGTTTCGATCGCCAAACTTTTAAGGGGAGCATTTGCCACCATTGGACACCATTTTTGAGTGAATTGCCGAAAGTTACATTTTTTCTGAAATTGTGACACCGGGACTTAGGGATTTTTTCAAAAAATCTTCTTCTGCCTGTTAAGTTGTCGAGGGTTGATTTCTTGTCCTGTGATAAAAAGGCTTCTGTTTAAACCGCCAAAACTTTCAGCGGAGCATTTGCAACCATTGGACACAATTTTTGAGTGAATTGCCGAAAGGCACATTTTTTCTGAAATTGTGACCCCGGGGCTTAGGGATTTTTTCAAAAAAATCTTCTTCTGCCGGTTATGTTGTCGAGGGCTTATTTCTTGTCCTGTGATAAAAAGCCTTCTTTTTCGACCACCAAACTTTTCAGGGGAGGATTTGCAACCGTTGGAAACCATTTTTGAGTGAATTGCCGAAAGTCAGATTTTTTCTGAAATTGTGATCCCGGGGCTTAGGGATTTTTTCAAAAAAATAATTTTTCCGCCGATTAAGTTGTCGAGGTCTGATTTCTTGTCCTGTGATAAAAAGCCTTGTGTTTTGACCGCCAAACCTTTCAGGGGAGCATTTGCAGCCGTTTGGAACCATTTTTGAGTGAATTGCCGAAAGTCAGATTTTTTCTGAAACTGTGTCTTCGGGGCTTAGGGATTTTTTCAAAAAAATCTTCTTCCGCCGATAAAGTTGTCGAGGACTGATTTCTTGTCCTGTGATAAAAAGCCTTCTGTTTCGAACGCCAAACCTTTCAGCGGAGCATTTGCAACCGTTTGGAACCATTTTTGAGTGAATTGCTGAAAGTCACATTTTTTCTGAAACTGTGACTTGGGGCTTAGGATTTTTTCAAAATATCTTCTTCTGCTGGTTAAGTTGTCGAGGGTTCATTTCTTGTCCTGTGATAAAAAGCCTTTTGTTTCGACCGCCAAACCTTTCAGCATGGCATTTGCAACCATTGGACACCATTTTTGAGTGAATTGCCGAAATCAGATTTTTTTCTGAAATTGTGACCCCGGGGCTTAGGGATTTTTTCAAAAAAATATTTTTCCGCCAGTTAAGTTGTCGAGGTCTGATTTCTTGTCCTGTGATAAAAAGCCTTGTGTTTCGACCGCCAAACCTTTCAGCGGAGCATTTGCAACCGTTGGGCACCATTTTTGAGTGAATTGCCGAAAGTTACATTTTTTCTAAAACTGTGACTTCGGGGCTTAGGGATTTTTTCAAAAAAATCTTCTTCCACCGATTAAGTTGTCGAGGGCTGATTTCTTGTCCTAAGATAAAAAGCCTTCTGTTTCGACCGCCAAACCTTTCACCGGAGCATTTGCAACCGTTGGGCACCATTTTTGAGTGAATTGCAGAAAGTCAGATTTTTTCTGAAAATGTGACCCCGGGGCTTAGGGATTTTTTCAAAAAAATATTTTTCCGCCATTTAAGTTGTCGAGGTCTGATTTTTTGTCCTGTGATAAAAAGCCTTGTGTTTCGACAGCCAAACCTTTCAGCGGAGCATTTGCAACCGTTGGACACCATTTTTGAGTGAATTGCCGAAATCAGATTTTTTTCTGAAATTGTGACCCCGGGGCTTAGGGATTTTTTCAAAAAAATATTGTTCCGCCAGTTAAGTTGTCGAGGTCTGATTTCTTGTCCTGAGATAAAAAGCCTTCTGTTATAACCGCCAAACCTATCAGTTGAGCATTATCAACCATTGGGCACCATTTTTGAGTTAATAGACGAAAGACATATTTTTTCTGAAATTGTGACCCGGGGCTTAGGGATTTCTTCAAAAAAATCTTCTTCTTCCTGTTAAGTTGTCCAGGGCTGATTACTTGTCCTGTGATAAAAAGCCTTTTGTTTCGACCGCCAAACCTTTCAGCATGGCATTTGCAACCATTGGACACCATTTTTGAGTGAATTGCCGAAAGTCACAATTTTTCTGAAATTGTGATTCAGGGGCTTAGGGATTTATTCAAAAAAATCTTCTTCTGCCGGTTAAGTTGGCGAGGGCTGATTTCTTGTCCTGTGATAAAAGGCTTCGGTTTCGACCTACAAACTTTTCAGGGAGCATTTGCAACTGTTGGACAACATTTTTGAGTGAATTGCCGAAAGTTACATTTTTTCTGAAATTGTGACCCCGGGGCTTAGGGATTTTTTCAAAAAATCTTCTTCTGCCGGTTAAGTTGTCGAGGGTTGATTTCTTGTCCTGTGATAAAAAGGCTTCTGTTTAAACCGCCAAAACTTTCAGCGGAGCATTTGCAACCATTGGACACAATTTTTGAGTGAATTGTCGAAAGGCACATTTTTTCTGAAATTGTGACCCCGGGGCTTAGGGATTTTTCAAAAAATCTTCTTCTGCCGGTTAAGTTGTCGAGGGCTTATTTCTTGTCCTGTGATAAAAGCCTTCTGTTTCGACCACCAAACTTTTCAGGGAGCATTTGCAACCGTTGAAACCATTTTTGAGTGAATTGCCGAAAGTCAGATTTTTCTGAAATTGTGACCCTGGGCTTAGGGATTTTTTCAAAAAAATCTTCTTCTGCCGGTTAAGTTGTCCAGGGCTGATTTCTTGTCCTGTGATAAAAAGCCTTCTGTTTCTACCGCCAAACTTTTGAGGGAAGGATTTGCAACCGTTGGACACCATTTTTGAGTGAATTACCGAAATTCAGATTTTTTCTGAAATTGTGACCCCGGGGCTTAGGGATTTTTTCAAAAAAATCATCTTCCGCCGGTTAAGTTGTCGAGGGCTGATTTCTTGTCCTGTGATAAAAAGCCTTCTGTTTCGACCGCCAAACCTTACAGCGGAGAATTTGCAACCGATGGGAACCTTTATTGAGTGAATTGCCGAAAGTCAGATTTTTTCTGAAATTGTGACCCCGGGGCTTAGGGATTTTTTCAAAAAAATATTTTTCCGCCGGTTAAGTTGTCGAGGTCTGATTTCTTGTCCTGTGATAAAAAGCCTTGTGTTTCGACCGCCAAACCTTTCAGCGAAGCATTTGCAACCATTGGGCACCATTTTTGAGTGATTTGCCGAAAGGCACATTTTTTCTGATATTGTGACCCCGGGGCTTAGGGATTTATCCAAAAAAATCTTCTTCTGCCGGTTAAGTTGTCAAGGGCTGATTTCTTGTCCTGTGATAAAAATGCTTCGGTTTCGACCGCCAAACCTTTCAGGGGACCATTTGCAACCGTTGGACACCATTTTTGAGTGAAATGCCGAAAGTCAGATTTTTTCTGAAATTGTGACCCCGGGGCTTAGGGATTTTTTCAAAAAAATATTTTTCCGACGGTTAAGTTGTCGAGGTCTGATTTCTTGTCCTGTGATAAAAAGCCTTGTGTTTCGACCGCCAAACCTTTCAGCGAAGCATTTGCAACCATTGGACACCATTTTTGAGTGAATTGCCGAAAGTCAGATTTTTTCTGAAATTGTGACCCCGGGGCTTAGGGATTTATTCAAAAAAATCTTCTTCTGCCGGTTAAGTTGTCAAGGGCTGATTTCTTGTCCTGTGATAAAAATGCTTCGGTTTCGACCGCCAAACCTTTCAGGGGACCATTTGCAACCGTTGGACACCATTTTTGAGTGAAATGCCGAAAGTCAGATTTTTTCTGAAATTGTGACCCCGGGGCTTAGGGATTTATTGAAAAAAATCTTCTTCTGCCGGTTAAGTTGGCGAGGGTTGATTTCTTGTCCTGTGATAAAAAGGCTTCGGTTTCGACCGCCAAACCTTTCAGTGGAGCATCTGTAACCGTTGGACACCATTTTTGAGTGAATTGCCGAAAGTCACATTTTTTCTGAAATTGTGTCCCCGGGGCTTAGGGATTTTTTCAAAAAAATATTTTTCCGCCAGTTAAGTGGTCGAGGTCTGATTTCTTGTCCTGTGATAAAACTCCTTCTGTTTCGACCACCAAACCTTCCAGGGGAGCATTTGCAACCGTTGGGCACCAAGTTTGAGTGAATTGCCAAAAGTCAGATTTTTTCTGAAATTGTGACCCCGGGGCTTAGGGATTTTTTCGAAAAAATCTTCTTCTGCCGGTTAAGTTGTCCAGGGCTGATTTCTTGTCCTGTGATAAAAAGCCTTCTCTTTCGACCGCCAAACTTTTCAGGGGAGCATTTCCAACCGTTGGACAACATTCTTGAGTGAATTTCCGAAAGTCAGATTTTTTCTGAAATTGTGACCCCGGGGCTTAGGGATTTTTTCAAAAAAATATTTTCCCGCCGATTAAGTTGTCGAGGTCTGATTTCTTGTCCTGTGATAAAAAGCCTTCTGTTTAGACCGCCAAACCTTTCAGGGGATTATTTGCAACCGTTGGACACCGTTTTTGAGTGAATTGCCGAAAGTCAGTTTTTTCTGAAATTGTGACTCCGGGACTTAGGGATTTTTTCAAAAAAATATTTTTCCGCCGGTTAAGTTGTCGAGGGCTGATTTCTTGTCCTGTAAAGGCTTCTGTTTCAACCGCCAAACCTTTAAGCATAGCATTTGCAACCGTTGGACAACATTTTTGAGTGAATTGCCGAAAGTTACATTTTTTCTGAAATTGTGACCCCGGGGCTTCGGGATTTTTTCAAAAAAATCTTCTTCCGCCGCTTAAGTTGTCGAGGGCTGATTTCTTGTCCTGTGATAAAAAGCCTTCGGTTTCGACCGCCAAACTTTTCAGGGGAGCATTTGCAACCATTGGACTCGATTTTTGAGTGAATTGCCGAAAGTCAGATTATTTCTGAAATTGTGACCCCGGGGCTTAGGGATTTTCTGAAAAAAATATTTTTCTGCCGGTTAAGTTGTCGAGGGCTTATTTCTTGTCCTGTGATAAAAGCCTTCTGTTTCGACTGCCAAACCTTTCAGAGGAGCATTTGCAACCGTTGGGCACCATTTTTGAGTGAATTGCCGAAAGTCAGATTATTTCTGAAATTGTGACCCCGGGGCTTAGGGATTTTTTCAAAAAAATATTTTTCCGGCGGTTAGGTTTCGAGGGCTGATTTCTTGTACTGTGATAAAAAGCCTGCTGTTTCGGCCGCCAAACTTTTCAGGGGAGCATTTCCAACCGTTGGACACCATTTTTGAGTGAATTGCCGATAGTCACATATTTTTCTGAAATTGTGACCCCGGGGCTGAGGGATTTTTTCGAAAAAATCTTCTTCTGCCGGTTAAGTTGTCGAGGTCTGATTTCTTGTCCTGTGATAAAAAGCCTTCTGTTTCGACCGCCAAACCTTTCAGGGGAGTATTTGCAACCGTTGGACACCATTTTTGAGTGAGTTGACAAAAGTTACATTTTTTCTTTAATTGTGCCCCCGGGGCTTAGGGATTTTTTCAAAAAAAATATTTTTCCACCGGTTAAGTTTTTGAGGGCTGGTTTCTTGTCCTGTGATAAAAAGCCTTCTGTTTCGACCTCCAAACCTTTCAGTGGAGCATTTACAACCGTTTGGAACCATTTTTTTGTGAATTGCCGAAAGTCACATTTTTTCTGAAACTGTGACTTCGGGGCTTAGGGATTTTTTCAAAAAATCTTCTTCTGCCTGTTAAGTTGTCGAGGGTTGATTTCTTGTCCTGTGATAAGAAGCCTTCTGTTTCGACCGCCAAACTTTACAGGGGAGCATTTTCAAACATTGGACACCATTTTTGAGTGAATTGCCGAAAGTCAGATTTCTACTGAAATTTTGACCCCGGGGCTTAGGGATTTATTCAAAAAAATTTTCTTCTGCCGGTTAAGTTGTCGAGGGTTGATTTCTTGTCCTGTGATAAAAAGTCTTCTGTTTCGACCGCCAAAGCTTTCAGCGGAGCATTTGCAACCGTTTGGAACCATTTTTGAGTGAATTGCCGAAAGTCACATTTTTTCTGAAATTGTGACCCCGGGGCTTAGGGATTTTTCAAAAATATTTTCCCGCCGATTAAGTTGTCGAGGTCTGATTTCTTGTCCTGTCATAAAAGCCTTCTATTTCGACTGCCAAACCTTTCAGCGAAGCATTTGCAACCGTTGGGCACCATTTTTGAGTGAATTGCCGAAAGTCACATTTTTTCTGAAATTGTGACTTCGCGGCTTAGGGATTTTTTCAAAAAAATCTTCTTCCACCGGTTAAGTTGTCGAGTTCTGATTTCTTCTCCTATGATAAAAAGCCTTCTGTTTTGACCGCCAAACCTTTCAGGGCAGTATTTTCAACCGTTGGACACCATTTTTGAGTGAATTGCCGAAAGTCAGATTTTTTCTGAAATTGTGACCCCGGGGCTCAGGGATTTTTCAAAAAATATTTTTCCGCCGGTTAAGTTGTTGAGGGCTGATTTCTTGTCCTGTGATATAAAGGCTTCTGTTTCAACCGCCAAACCTTTAAGCAAAGCATTTGCAACTGTTGGGCACCATTTTTGAGTGAATTGCCGAAAGTTGAATTTTTTCTGAAATTGAGATCCGGGGCTTGGGATTTTTCAAAAATCTTCTTCCGCCGCTTAAGTTGTCTAGGGCTGATTTCTTGTCCTGTGATAAAAAGCCTTCTATTTCGACTGCCAAACCTTTCAGGGGAGCATTTGCAACCGTTGGGCACCATTTTTGAGTGAATTGCCGAAAGTCAGATTTTTTCTGAAATTGTGACCCCGAGGCTTAGGGATTTTTTCAAAAAAATATTTTTCCGGCGGTTAGTTTGCGAGGGCTGATTTCTTATCCTGTGATAAAAAGCCTTCTGTTTCGACCGCCAAACTTTTCAGGGGAGCATTTGCAACCGTTGGACACCATTTTTGAGTGAATTGCCGAAAGTCAGATTTTTTCTGAAATTCTGATCCCGGGGCTTAGGGATTTTTTCAAAAAAATCTTCTTCTGCCAGTTAGGTTGTCGAGGTCCGATTTCTTGTCCTGTGATAAAAGGCCTTCTGTTTCGACCGCCAAACCTTTCAGGGGAGCATGTTCAACCGTTGGGCACCATTTTTGAGTTAATTGCTGAAAGTCACATTTTTTCTAAAAAATTTTTTTTCCTGCCGGTTAAGTTGTCGAGGGCTGATTTTTTTCCTGTGATAAAAAGCCTTCTGTTTCGACTGCCAAACCTTTCAGGGGAGCATTTGCAACCGTTGGGCACCATTTTTGAGTGAATTGCCGAAAGTCAGATTTTTTCTGAAATTGTGACCCCGAGGCTTAGGGATTTTTGCAAAAAAATATTTTTCCACCGGTTAATTTGTCGAGAGCTGATTTCTTTTCCTGTAATAAAAAACATTCTGTTTCGACCGCAAAACCTTTCAGGGGAGCATTTCCAACCGTTGGACACCATTTTTGAGTGAATTGCCGAAAGTCACATTTTTTCTGAAATTGTGACCCCGGGGCTTAGGGATTTTTTCAAAAAATATTTTTCCGCCGTTTAAGTTGTCGAGGTCTGATTTCTTGTCCTGTGATAGAAAGCCTTCTGTTTCGACCGCCAAACCTTTCAGTGGAGCATTTCCAACCGTTGGACACCATTTTTGAGTGAATTGCCGAAACTCAGATTTTTCTGAAATTGTGACCCCGGGCTTAGGGATTTTTTCAAAAAAATATTTTTCTGCCGGTTAAGTTATCGTTGTCTGATTTCTTGTCCTGTGATAAAAAGCCTTCTGTTTCAACCACCAAAGATTTCAGGGCAGCATTTGCAACCATTGGACACTATTTGTTAGTGAAAGGCCGAAAGTCAGATTTTTTCTGAAATTGTGACCCTGGGGCTTAGGGATGTTTTTAAAAAATCTTCTTCCGCTGATCAAGTTGTCGATGTCTGATGTTTTGTCCTGTGATAAAAAGACTTCTGTTTCGATCGCCAAACCTTTCAGGGGACCATGTGCAAGCGTTGGGCACCATTTTTGAGTGAATTGCTGAAAGTCACATTTTTTCTGAAAAAAATATTTTTCTGCCGGTTAAGTTGTCGAGGGCTGATTTCTTGTCCTGTGATAAAAAGGCTTCGGTTTCGACCGCCAAACTTTTCAGGGAGCATTTGCAACCGTTGGACACCATTTTTGAGTGAATTGCCGAAAGTCAGATTTTTTCTGAAATTATGACCCTGGGGCTTAGGGATTTTTTCAAAAAAAATTTCTTCCGCCGTTTAAGTTGTCGTGGTCTGATTTCTTGTCCTGTGATAAAAAGCCTTCTGTTTCGACCGCCAAAGTTTGCAGGGAGCATTTGCAACCGTTGGACACAATTTTTGAGTGAATTACCGAAAGTCACATTTTTTCTGAAATTGTGACCCCGGGGCTTAGGGATTTTTTCCAAAAAAATATTCTTCTGCCGGTTAAGTTGTCGAGGGCTGATTTCTTGTCCTGTGATAAAAAGGCTTCTGTTTCGACCGCCAAACTTTTCAGGGGAGCATTTGCAACCGTTGGACACCATTTTTGAGTGAGTTGACAAAAGTCAGTTTTTTTCTGACATTTTGACCCCGGGGCTTATGGATTTTTTCAAAAAAATATTTTTCCGCCCTTTAAGTTGTCGAGGGCTGATTTCTTGTCCTGTGATAAAATGGCTTCTGCTTCAACCTCCAAACTTTTCAGGGGAGCATTTGCAACCGTTCGACACCATTTTTGAGTGAATTGCCGAAAGTCAGATTTTTTCTGAAATTGTGACCCCGGGGCTTAGGGATTTTTTCAAAAAAAAGATTTTTCTGCCAGTTAAGTTTTGAGGTCAGATTTCTTGTCCTGTGATAAAAGCCTTCTGTTTCGACCGCCAAACCTTTCAGGGGAGCAGTTGCAACCGTTGGACGTGGCCCAGGGAGAGAGGGGAAATAGTGGAAGTGAACAGCTGGCTTTGCAAATGGTGTAAACAGGAACGGTTTGTATTCTTAGATCACGGACTGCAGTTTCTTGAAGATGGACTTCTGGCAAGAGATGGGCTGCACCTCACAACGGTTGGGAGAAATGTTTTTGCCAAAAATCTCAGAAACCTCATCAGGAAGGCTTTAAACTAACTAATGTGGTGGAGGGAGACATTGCTCCTGAAGGTAGGAGTCTATCAATTGATGAAGATGATCATCCAAATGTCATAGACCAAATGGAGCATACAGCACGCAGACCTAGTGGTGGGAGGAAAAAATCCTTTTATAAAAGACACGGGGGAATGATTAATGGACTTCAATGTCTGTACACTAATGCGCAAAGCATGGGAAATAAACAAGATGAGCTTGAGCTCTTGGTACAGCAAACTAAATATGACATAATAGGCATCACTGAAACCTGGTGGGATAAGTCCCACGATTGGAATGTAATAATGGGGGGATACAATCTATTTCAGAGAAACAGACCAGACAAGAAAGGAGGAGGTGTGGCGTTATATGTCAGGGATTTGTATACCTGTGAAGAGATCCAAGATTTAGAACCTCAAAGCCAAAGTGAGAGCATTTGGGTCATAATTAAGGAGAGAAGAATAACAGTGACCTCATTGTGGAGTTTACTATAGATCCCCAAGCCAAACGGAGGACATAGATGATGCCTTCCTGGAACAGATGGCCAAGCATGCAAAAGGAAGGAGATAGTAGTAATGGGGACTTCAATTACCCGGATATTTGTTGGATGTCAAACTCAGCCAAGAGCATAAGGTCAAACAGATTCCTCACTGGCCTTGCAGACAACTTCATTGTCCAGAAAGTGGGAGAAGCAACAAGAGGAACAGCCATTTTAGATCTGGTCCTAACCAATGTTGATGACCTGGTTAGTGGGGTAGAAGTGGAAGGATCATTAGGCACGAGTGATCATGCTTTTCTGAAGTTTACTATACAGCGGAAAGGAGCAGCCAAGCATACTAGGACTCAATTTCTTGACTTTAAGAAAGCCGACTTCATAAAACTTAGGAAGTGCTGGGTGAGATCCCATGGACAGTAATACTAAAAGGAAAGGGAGTTCATGATGGCTGGGAGTTTGTTAAGAGGGAGATAGTAAAAGCACAACGTCAGGCAATACCAATGAGACGGAAACATGGGGGTATGATGGCGGACAGCACTCTACTAATGTGAGCCCATTGATTTTATCTTTTTATTTTCTCTTACTCCTTTTAAAGACTATTTTAATGAATATTGAGCTCAGATAATTTTAAGCACCTCACCCTATTCCATCCCACGCTCCGCTTTCCTGACTCTTCTTGGAGCTTTAAAGCCGCATTGACTATCTTATCACACTGCGAAGAGCTTACAGGAAGATTCATGGGCTGTTCCCACCACAAGTCTGGAGGCACAGACGGAGCATAACTTAGTGTTATGCCAATAACCTTTGGCACACTCCTCCTCCTTGAATAGGATACTTTCAAGGAAAATACTCCTCGACTCTTTGAAAAATTTAGGGAAGATAAAAGAGCGAGGCAAAGGAGAGATGACTCAGCAACTAGACAGCCCTGCTGATGCGAGGAGGGGGGTCGGCAAACGCTGCAGAGAATCGGAGGACTCAGAGGAAATGGCATGTTTGCCCTTACCAAGCAAACCAAAATCAGCGAATTCTTCCATGGAAAAACAAAGGACACTTTTAATATTCCGACCTCGAACAGTTTCTCGCCATTAGCAGAGATAATAGATAAGGAAATTACACCGAAGGAACCACCCACTAAACAACCCATTAACTCCTTAAACAACTCCACCACGAGACCAAAAGGCCCCAAAAAGCTCCAACTATGCCCATTCAGGCGGAAGACTGCATCGGAGAACAAGCAAACTATCTCTCTGAATTATTGCTTGAACACTCTACCACGTTAGACCTAGTGGCTAAAACCGTGGACTGTATCTTTAAATATATAAGAGACATCAAAGGCTCCTTAGAGAATATTACATCCTTTGTATCCCCAAAAGTTAATGTCAGCCCTGTAGACGTTTCACCGGAGGATAGGGCTGAACCAACGCCCAGAGTACCTGCCCTATTACGTTTAACCCCGCAGACTGGCTGCAAATCTGAAAACGAACAATCTATGGAAGATTCACACACCATATCTTCCTATAATCTTTCGTTACAAGCCACTAGACTTTGTTTAATTATCCTTCCCTTCAAAGGTCAGGTTGTTAACTGGTCGTCTACACATGTCGCAAGAAGGCATTTGGCTGAGCTTCTGGGCGTAGATCCTCTTTCCATCGATCTGAAATCCGCTGTCCACATTTACAGCAAGCCACACATGCAGAGGATACTGCTCACCTTTGATTCCAAAAAGCTTCCAACTTATATGATGTCCTTACGAAGCTACCTGACTAACTATAGAATTTTTATCACAAGAGTTTTTATCAACACTAAGATTTGCCCTCTTATTCCCTACTCTCCAGTTAAAAGGAAAGCAATTAAAAATGAGGGCATTCCATCTACTACGAGCTCTACCTCTCCACCCTCAGACTTAATTAGTTGGACAGAGACCCCCATGCCCCTCCTATCAAAGGCTACTCATCTTGAGAATTCGATGGAGCAGGAATTACTTGTCTCCTTCTCCCATCTGCCAAAAGCCGAACAAACAGAGATAACGGACAGACTAGATGAGTTATTACTCTATCTCCGCAACTTTGAAGATCTAGCGCCCATAAAAGAGGCAAATATTCCACCTAACTTGGAGCGAAAAATGGGTCATGAATCTCCTCAGGTCACGGCAGAACACACACCTCTACTCTGCCCATCTGAAATCCACGCCGAAATCTCTGTGGCGCCCTAATCACATTACCGGAGACTCAACCATCCAATGGTTGCATCTTCCACGACCCCGGGAAACCCTAGATGCTATTGAAGAGACAAAATGACTCTCACCCCTACTACTATCCTGGAACGTTGCTGGATGGCAATCGAAAACAAGGGACAAAGACGTTTTAACCTACGTATCACAGTTCAAGATCATCCTGCTCCAAGAAACCTGGATGCAAAATCCTTTCGAACTACACAATTACTTTGCTTTCCATTCCCCTGCCACAATCGGCCCAAAAGGCGGAAGACCGGCGGGAGGTTTGAGCACCTTCGTATCGACAGATCTAGGAGCCTCCCCTATCCAATTGAAAATCGATAAAAAATGGATTTTGGCCGTTAAAATATTCTCCACCCATTTTAAGATTATATGCATCAATGTCTATATTCACCCACTTATGAAACAAACTGATCTTAAAAACATCTGGAACGAACTGGAAGACTGCATTCTCCTTGTCTCAAATAAGTTTCCCTCTGCCTCCTTAATTATTGGTGGGGATTTTAATGCAAGGCTAGGCCACTCAGACGAACAATTAATCAAGGAAAGTGGAATGGGTCCCCTAAATGCTAATGATGAATATTGGCCCCTATTCAGGCGTCACTCACTTGACCCAGTCACCAATTTTGCTGGTACATGCCTTTTTTAATGGCACTTAGATTAAACCTTGTTATTTTAAACGGCCTCTCCTCGGGGGACTGCCCTGGCCAATTTACTTACTGGTCAGGCCTAAGGCATTCTGTTATTGACTACATCCTTGTCTCCCAAGAACTTTTCGATGAATATATTGAATTTACTGTAGATACAAGAACCGAAAGTGACCATTTACCCCTAAATCTTAAAAGGACTGAATTTTGGGAACCCTCTAGATGTGGGCTTGCCCCGCAGACTCCTGATCCTAGCGCTTTACAACAAATAGGTAGATCCAGAATTAAATGGTCCCCTTATGTTAATAACCATTTTGGTATTTGGACACAATCAATGGAAGGTCAACTCCTCTGGGCTGATCTGACTTCCAACGACACTGAAGAGACCTCCCCAATCGACCATTATAACACATTAATCCGAAAACTCCAACCGTTATTGTCAAGACCCAGAAGATCTAACCAAAATGACTCCCTACCAACAAAAAATGGTTTGACCACGAATGCACTCAGGCAAAACTTATACTCAGGGAATGCTTTAAGGTCTTCCAGCAAAATCCTAACCCTATCACTAAATTGGAGTTACAACTTAAAAAAAAGAACTACAAAGAGTTATTAAAAACCAAAAAAGAACCGCAGACTCTCTCATCTGGCAGGCCCTCATAAAAGCGTCAATAGAAAAGACAATTCTAACTTCTGGAAAATCATCTCCAGTCAAACCAAAGCACCTAATGAGGGCACAATAATCCCTGCAAATTCATGGGAAGAGCACTATAAAGTGCTGTTTAGGAACATTGTCCTTCTGCGCCGCTTAACATCCCCTTAGATAATGATACACCATGGCCCCCAACATCTGAAACTGAAATCGCTTCGCTAATTCTACAAATGAAATCTGGCAAAGCCCCAGGAAGTGATTTCATTGTCGCTGAACTTTTGAAAGCGCAAATAAACTGGTGGGCCCCGGTCCTTGCAAATCTATTTTCATATATAGACAAGACAACTGAAATCCCTAAAGATTGGGGACTAGCTATAATTGTTCCCATATTTAAAAAGGGCAACCCCTCTGATCCATCTAATTATAGACCAATTAGTCTCCTGAATGTGATCTGTAAACTTTATACAAAACATCTATGCCTAAAATTATGGGAATGGTTAGATCATAACAACTTGCTAGAAATTGAACAAGCAGGGTTTACATCCGGACGTTCCACCATTGATCACTGCTTAGTGTTAGATTACTTTGTCTATAAGTATGCGAAATATTGGAAAAAGTCATTATATGCGGCCTTTGTGGACCTAAAGGCAGCATTTGATTCTGTATCTAGGAGCAGGCTCTGGGCCAAATTGGCCAATATGGGTATTAACAGAAGGTTATTACTTCTGATGATTAAGCTTCATGAGAACAATACCCTCCAGATAAGACTTGCACAGGACGGCAGACTCTCTAGAGAAATCCCAGTCCAAAGAGGAGTTAGACAAGGATGCCTATTAGCCCCATTCCTATTTAACATCTATGTTAACTCCCTGGTCACATGCTGCCGTGAAATTGAAACCCACCCCCCTGTGTTCTCTAATGGCAGAAAAGTACCAATTTTAATGTATGCGGATGACGCCGTTCTTCTCTCTCAAACCAAAGTGGGTCTGAAACGTGCCTTAGGAAAGTTTAGTGACCAATGTAACACTGAACTGCTAACAATTAACTTTGCCAAAACCAAAATTGTACATTTTAACCGCTCCTTCAGGAAGGATAATTGGAGCGTAAAGGGAAACGCCATTGAACAGACTAAGACCTTCCAATATTTAGGCATTACTTTCTCTTATAATGCCAAATTCTCAGCACACTTGACCACATCAGCTATATCAGCAGAAAGAAGTGCAAATGCTATCCTTAGATTATTCAGAAGGAAAGGAGCTGGCTTCCTCCCGATGGCCCTAACAGTCTTTCAGGCAAAATCTTTAGCCCAACTTCTATATGGCTCTCAAATTAGCCCCTCTGCCAACCTTAAGACCCTTGAAACAGTACAATCTAAATTCTTAAGATCATTATTTGCTACCCCTAAGTGTACACCTAATGCAGTCTTAAGGCAAGAGGCAGGACTGCCCAGAGTGGAATTAAAAGTCTGGGAACAAGCAATATCCCTCTGGCTGAAAATCCATTACAATCCTAAGGGTCTATTACCTTGCTTCCTGGCCGCAGTTCCCTATCCTCCTTGGCTTATGCAAATAACTAACAAGATCAAACAAATTGGCCTAAACCCTGAAAATATTTTTATTGGAACTCTGAACAAGGCAAAAGCTACTATTACTCGGAGACTTTATGATATCGAATTACAACAAGAAGGCGCCCTACTCCCAGAGACGTATAGATGTTTAAAAGCTTGGCCTAATTTTACAGCTGCCCCTTACTTAACCAACATCACTAGCGAAGCCTATAGATGGGCTTTCTCTAGAGCCCGCTTTGAGACAATGCCCTCAGCAGTGCTGTACGGCAAATTCACGCGGGTTCCAATGCATGCGCGTCTCTGCCCTTGTATGTCTAATAAGGTAGAATCTGTCACACACATTCTTCTATCTTGCGAATTCTATAGTGAAGAACGAGCTCAACTTATTTTACCAGCTTTTATCAAAATTTATACCCCTTCAATATTATTTGGAATCCTCCCTGAAATTCTTCGAAAATACCTCCTGGAAGATTCCTCAAGCTCAGTATCATATGAGGTGGCTAAATTTTGCACTTTAGTAATTAAGAAACGTAAATCTCTTCTGTCGAATGGCACACTGCGAAGTTCCCTTGTGTAACCTTTTTTCTTTTCTGAAGTTGTTGCTGATTTCTTGTTGTCTGATCTTGGGATGTTTAGTGTCACTGGCTTTGGCCGCAATAAACTTGAACTTGAAACCGCACAAAAAGCTGGGAGTCACGGGGGGGGGGGGGGGCGGGCAGAGCAGCTGTGAACCAGGAAGTCTCTCCAGAATCAAATCGCACAAAAGTTTCCGTTAACTTCTTTTTTTTAACCCTCTGCTCTGATACACTGCTTAGATATCTTCACATTTAGCTGTCTAAGCATTCTGCAAAATACAATACAATAAAATACATTTATCCAGTGCTTTTTCCCCCTAAAGAAAATGTTTAGGGGTTTAGGGAAACATGGAAGGTGCCTAAAGAAGCCAGGGTGGCTATCTAAAGAACTTTTAACTGAGTTAAGATTAAAAAAGGATGTGTACAAAAAATGGAAAAGGGGGGAAACCACCAAAGAGGAATTCAAACAAATAGCCAGCACGTGTAGACACAAAGTCAGAAAAGCTAAAGCACAGAATGAACTCAGGCTTGCTAGAGAGGTTAAAAGCAACAAAAAGGCTTTTATGGGTATGTTCAGTAGCAAAAGGAAGAACAAAGAAACAGTGGGGTCACTCAGAGGAGAAGATGGTGAAATGCAAACAGGGGACACAGAAAGGGCTGAACTCCTCAATGCCTTCTTTGCCTCAGTCTTCTCCGATAAAGAAAACAATGCCCGACCTGAAGAATTTGGAGCAAATGATTCAGCAAAGGAAACACAGCCCAGAATAACTAAGGAGATAGTACAAGAATACTTGGCTAGTTTAGATGTATTCAAGTCTCCAGGGCCAGATGAGCTGCATCCAAGAGTATTAAAAGAACTGGCAGATGTGATCTCAGAACCACTGGCAGTCATCTTTGAGAATTCCTGGAGAACAGGCGAAGTCCCGGCAGACTGGAGGAGGGCAAATGTTGTCCCTATTTTCAAAAGGGGAAAAGAGAGGACCCAAATAATTACCGCCCAGTCAGTCTGACATCAATACCAGGGAAGATTCTGGAGCAGATCATTAAGCAAACAGTCTGTGAGCACCTAGAAAGGAATGCTGTGATCACCAATAGTCAGCATGGATTTCTGAAAAATAAGTCATGTCAGACTAACCTGATCTCGTTTTTTGACAGAATTACAAGCCTGGTAGATGAAGGGAACACAGTGGATGTAGCCTACCTTGATTTCAGCAAGGCATTTGACAAGGTGCCCCATGATATTCTTGTAAAGAAGCTGGTAAAATGCGATCTTGACTATGCTACCACTCAGTGGATTTGTAACTGGCTGACTGACCAAACCCAAAGGGTGCTCATCAATGGTTCCTCTTCATCCTGGAGAAGAGTGACTAGTGGGGTGCCACAGGGTGCTGTCTTGGGCCCGGTCTTATTCAACATCTTTATCAACGACTTGGATGATGGACTCAAGGGCATCCTGATCAAATTTGCAGATGACACCAAACTGGGAGGGGTGGCTAACACCCCAGAGGACAGGATCACACTTCAAAACGACCTTGACAGATTAGAGAACTGGGCCAAAACAAATAAGATGAATTTTAACAGGAGAAATGTAAAGTATTGCACTTGGACAAAAAAATGAGAGGCACAAATACAAGATGGGGACACCTGGCTTGAGAGCAGTACATGTGAAAAGGATCTAGGAGTCTTGGTTGACCACAAACTTGACATGAGCCAACAGTGTGACGCGGCAGCTAAAAAAGCCAATGCAATTCTGGGCTGCATCAATAGGAGTATAGCATCTAGATCAAGGGAAGTAATAGTGCCACTGTATTCTGCTCTGGTCAGACCTCACCTGGAGTACTGTGCCCAGTTCTGGGCACCACAGTTCAAGAAGGACACTGACAAACTGGAACGTGTCCAGAGGAGGGCAACCAAAATGGTCAAAGGCCTGGAAACGATGCCTTATGAGGAACGGCTAGGGAGCTGGGCATGTTTAGCCTGGAGAAGAGGAGGTTAAGGGGTGATATGATAGCCATGTTCAAATATATAAAAGGATGTCACATAGAGGAGGGAGAAAGGTTGTTTTCTGCTGCTCCAGAGAAGCGGACACGGAGCAATGGATTCAAACTACAAGAAAGAAGATTCCACCTAAACATTAGGAAGAACGTCCTGACAGTAAGAGCTGTTCGACAGTGGAATTTGCTGCCAGGAGTGAGGTGGAGTCTCCTTCTTTGGGGGTCTTGAAGCAGAGGCTTGACAACCATATGTCAGGAGTGCTCTGATGGTGTTTCCTGCTTGGCAGGGGGTTGGACTCGATGGCCCTTGTGGTCTCTTCCAACTCTATGATTCTATGATTCTATGATTCTATTTTTGAGTGAATTGCCGATAGTCAGATTTTTTCTGAAATTGTGACCCTGGGGCTTAGGGATTTTTTCAAAAAAATCTTCTTCCGCCGGTTAAGTTGTCGAGGGCTGATTTCTTGTCCTGTGATAAAACCCTTCTGTTTCGACCGCCAAACTTTTCAGGGGAGGATTTGCAATCGTTGGGCACCATCTTTGAGTGAATTGCCGAAAGTCAGATTTTATCTGAAACTGTTACCCCAGGGCTTAGGGATTTTTTCAAAAAAATATTTTTCCGCCGGTTAAGTTGTCGAGAGCTGATTTCTTGTCCTGTGATAAAAAGCCTTGTGTTTCAACCGCCAAACTTCTCAGGGGAGTATTTGAAACTGTTGGACACCATTTTTGAGTGAGTTGACAAAAGTCAGTTTTTTTCTGACATTTTGACCCCGGGGCTTAGGGATTTTTTCAAAAAAATATTTTTCCGCCGTTTAAGTTGTCGAGGGCTGATTTCTTGTTCTGTGATAAAAAGGCTTCGGTTTCGACCGCCAAACTTTTCAGGGGAGCATTTGCAACCTTGTGGCACCATTTTTGAGTGAATTGCCGAAAGTCAGTTATTTTCTGAAATTGTGACCCCGGGGCTTAGGGATTTTTTCAAAAAAAGATTTCTCCGCCGGTTAAGTTTTCGAGGTCAGATTTCTTGTCCTGTGATAAAAAGCCTTCTGTTTCGACCGCCAAACCTTTCAGGGGAGCATTTGCAACCGCTGGGCACCATTTTTGAGTGAATTGCCGATAGTCAGATTTATTCTGAAATTGTGACCCCGGGGCTTAGGGATTTTTTCAAAAAATCTTCTTCCGCCGGTTAAGTTGTCGAGGGCTGATTTCTTGTCCTGTGATAAAAAGGCTTCTGTTTCAATCGCCAAACCTTTCAGGGGAGCATTTGTAACCGCTGGGCACCATTTTTGAGTGAATTGCCGAAAGTCAGATTTTTTCTGAAATTGGGACCCCGGGGCTTAGGGATTTTTTCAAAAAAATATTTTTCCGCCGGTTAAGTTGTCGACGTCAGATGTCTTCTCCTGTGATAAAAAGCCTTCTGTTTTGACCGCCAAACTTTTCAGGGGATTATTTGCAACCGTTGGACACCATTTTTGAGTGAGTTGACAAAAGTCAGTTTTTTTCTGAAATTGTGACCCCAGGGCTTAGGGATTTTTTCAAAAAAATATTTTTCCGCCGGTTAAATTGTCGAGGTCAGATTTCTTGTCCTGTGATAAAAACCCTTCTGTTTCGACCGCCAAACCTTTCAGCGGAGCATTTGCAACCGTTGGACACCATATTTGAGTGAATTGCCGAGAGTCAGATTTTTTCTGAAATTGTGACCCCGGGGCTTAGGGATTTTTTCAAAAAAATCTTCTTCCTCTGGTTAAGTTGTCGAGGGCTGATTTCTTGTCCTGTGATAAAAAGGCTTCGGTTTCGACAGCCAAACTTTTCAGGGGAGTATTGGCAACCATTGGAAACCATTTTTGAGTGAATTGCTGAAAGAAAGATTTTATCTGAAACTGTTACCCCAGGGCTTTGGGATTTTTTCAAAAAAATCTTCTTCCGCCGGTTAAGTTGTTGAGGTCTGATTTCTTGTCCTGTGATAAAAGGCTTCTGTTTCAATCGCCAAACCTTTCAGCGGAGCATTTGCAACCGTTGGGCACCATCTTTGAGTGATTTGCCGAGAGTCAGATTTTTCTGAAATTGTGACCCCGGGGCTTAGGGATTTTTTCAAAAAAATCTTCTTCCTCCGGTTAAGTTGTCGAGGGCTGATTTCTTGTCCTGTGATAAAAAGGCTTCGGTTTCGACCGCCAAACTTTTCAGGGGAGCATTTGCAACCATTGGAAACCATTTTTGAGTGAATTGCCGAAAGTCAGATTTTTTCTGAAATTGTGACCCCGGGGCTTACGGATTTTTTCAAAAAAAATCTTCTTCCACCGGTTAAGTTGTCGAGGGCTGATTTCATGTCCTGTGATAAAAAGGCTTCTGCTTCAACCGCCAAACTTTTCAGGGGAGCATTTGCAACCATTGGACACCATTTTTGAGTGAATTGCTGAAAGAAAGATTTTATCTGAAACTGTTACCCCGGGGGTTAGGGATTTTTTCAAAAAAATCGTCTTCCGCCAGTTAAGTTGTTGAGGTCTGATTTCTTGTCCTGTGATAAAAAGGCTTCTGTTTCAATCGCCAAACCTTTCAGGGGAGCATTTGCAACTGTTGAACACCATTTTTGAGTGAATTGCCGAAAGTCAGATTTTTTCTGAAATTGTGTCCCCGGGGCTTAGGGATTTTTTCAAAAAAATCTTCTTCTGCCAGTTAAGGTGTCGAGGGCTGGTTTCTTGTCCTGTGATAAAAAGCCTTCTGTTTCGACCACCAAACTTTTCAGGGAGCATTTGCCACCGTTGGACACCATTTTTGAGTGAATTCCGAAAGTGAGATTTTTCTGAAATTGTGACACCGGGGCTTAGGGATTTTTTCAAAAAATCTTCTTCTGCCAGTGAAGTTGTCGAGGGCTGATTTCTTGTCCTGTGATAAAAGCCTTCTGTTTCGACCGGCAAACCTTTCAGGCCAGCATTTGCAACAGTTGGGCACCATTTTTGAGTGAATTGCCGATAGTCAGATTTTTCTGAAATTGTGACCCCGGGCTTAGGGATTTTTCAAAAAAATATTTTTGCGCCGGTTAAGTTGTCGAGGGTTGATTTCTTGTCCAGTGATAAAAAGCCTTGTGTTTCGACCGCCAAACTTTTCAGGGGAGCATTTCCAATCGTTGGGCACCATTTTTGAGTGAATTGCCGAAAGTCAGATTTTGCTGAAATTGTGACCCCGGGGCTTAGGGATTTTTTCAAAAAAATCTTCTTCCGCCGGTTAAGTTGTCGAGGTCTGATTTCTTGTCCTGTAATAAAAAGCCTTCTGTTTTGACCGCCAAACTTTTCAGGGGAGGATGTGCAAGCGTTGGACAACATTTTTGAGTGAGTTGACAAAAGTCAGATTTTTTCTGAAATTGTGACCCCGGGGGCTTAGGGATTTTTCAAGAAAATATTTTTCCGCCGGTGAAGTTCTCGAGGTCTGATTTCCTGTCCTGTTATAAAAAGCCTTCTGTTTCGATCGCCCAACCTTTCAGGGGAGCATTTGCAACCGTTGGGCATCATTTTTGAGTGAATTGGCAAAAGTCAGATTTTTTCTGAAATTGTGACCCCGGGACTTAGGAATTTTTTCAAAAATATTTTTCCGCTGGTTAAGTTTTCGAGGTCAGATTTCTTGTCCTGTGATAAAAAGCCTTTTGTTTCGACCGCCAAACCTTTCAAGGGAGCATTTGCAACCGTTGGGCACCATTTTTGAGTGAATTGCTGAAAGTCAGATTTTTCGGAAATTGTGATCGCGGAGTTTAGGGATTTTTTCAAAAAAATCTTCTTCCGCCGGTTAAGTTCTCGAGGTCTGATTTCTTGTCGTGTGATAAAAAGCCTTCTGTTTCGAGCGCCAAACCCTTCAGGGGAGCATTTGCAACGGTTGGGCACCATTTTGAGTGAATTGCCGAAAGTCAGATTTTTCTGAAATTGTGACCCGGGGCTTAGGGATTTTTTTCAAAAAAATCTTTTTCCGCCTGTTAAGTTGTCGAGGTCAGATTTCTTGTCCTGTGATAAAAAGCCTTCTGTTTCGACCGCCAAACCTTTCAGGGGAGCATTTGCAACCGTTGAACACCATTTTTGAGTGAATTGCCGAAAATCAGATTTTTTCTGAAATGGTGACCTTACGCCTTAGGGATTTTTTCAAAAAATATTTTCCCGCCGGTTAAGTTGTCGAGGTCTGATTTCTTGTCCTGTGATAAACAGCCTTCTGTTTCGACCGCCAAACATTTCAGGGGAGAATTTGCAACCGTTGGGCACCATTTTTGAGTGAATTGCCGAAACTCACATTTTCTGTAAAATTGTGATCTCGGGGCTTAGGGATTTTTTCATAAACATATTTTTCTGCCGGTTAAGTTGTCGAGATCAGATTTCTTCTCCTGTGATAAAAAGCCTTCTGTTTCGACCGCCAAACTTTTCAGGGGAGCATTTGCAACCGTTCGGAACCATTTTTGAGTGAATTGCGGAAAGTCAGATTTTTTCTGAAATTGTGACCCCGGGGCTTAGGGATTTTTTCAAAAAAATCTTCTTCCGCCGGTTAAGTTGTCGAGGGCTGATTTTTTGTCCTGTGATAAAAAGCCTTCTGTTTCGACCGCCAAACCTTTCAGGGGAGCATTTCAACCATTGGACACCATTTTTGAGTGAATTGCCAAAAGTCAGTTTTTTTCTGAAATTGTGATCCCGGGGCTTAGGGATTTTTTCAAAAAAATATTTTTCCGCCGGTTAAGTTGTCGAGGGCTGATTTCCTGTCCTGTTATAAAAAGCCTTCTGTTTCGATCGCCCAACCTTTCAGGGGAGCATTTGCAACCGTTGGGCATCATTTCTGAGTGAATTGGCAAAAGTCAGATTTTTTCTGAAATTGTGACCCCGGGACTTAGGGATTTTTTAAAAAAATATTTTTCCGCTGGTTAAGTTTTCGAGGTCAGATTTCTTGTCCTGTGATAAAAAGCCTTTTGTTTCGACCGCCAAACCTTTCAAAGGAGCATTTGCAACCGTTGGGCACCATTTTTGAGTGAATTGCTGAAATTCAGATTTTTCGGAAATTGTCATCGCGGGGTTTAGGGATTTTTTCAAAAAATCTTCTTCCGCCGGTTATGTTCTCTCGGCCTGTTTTCTTGTCGTGTCATAAAAGCCTTCTGTTTCGAGCGCCAAACCCTTCAGGGGAGCATTTGCAACGGTTGGGCACCATTTTTGAGTGAATTGCCGAAAGTCAGATTTTTTCTGAAATTGTGACCCCGGGGCTTAGGGATTTTTTCAAAAAAATCTTTTTCCGCCTGTTAAGTTGTCGAGGTCAGATTTCTTGTCCTGTGATAAAAAGCCTTCTGTTTCGACCGCCAAACCTTTCAGGGGAGCATTTGCAACCGTTGAACACCATTTTTGAGTGAATTGCCGAAAATCAGACTTTTTCTGAAATGGTGACCCCGGGGCTTAGGGATTTTTCAAAAATATTTTCCCACCGGTTAAGTTGTCGAGGGCTGATTTCTTGTCCTGTGATAAAAAGCCTTCTGTTTCGACCGCCATACCTTTCAGGGGAGCATGTGCAACCGTTGGGCACCATTTTTGAGTGAATTGCCGAAACTCACATTTTTTGTAAAATTGTTATCTCGGGGCTTAGGGATTTTTTCATAAACATTTTTTTCTGCCGGTTAAGTTGTCGAGATCAGATTTCTTCTCCTGTGATAAAAAGCCTTCTGTTTCGACCGCCAAACTTTTCAGGAGAGCATTTGCAACCGTTCGGAACCATTTTTGAGTGAATTGCGGAAAGTCAGATTTTTTCTGAAATTGTGACCCTGGGGCGTACGGATTTTTTCAAAAAAATCTTCTTCCGCCGGTTAAGTTGTCGAGGGTTGATTTCTTGTCCTGTGATAAAAACCCTTCTGTTTCGACCGCCAAACCTTTCAGCGGAGCATTTGCAACCGTTGGACACCATATTTGAGTGAATTGCCGAGAGTCAGATTTTTTCTGAAATTGTGACCCTGGGGCTTAGGATTTTTTTCAAAAAAATCTTCTTCCTCCGGTTAAGTTGTCGAGGGCTGATTTCTTGTCCTGTGATAAAAAGGCTTCGGTTTTGACAGCCAAACTTTTCAGGGGAGCATTGGCAACCATTGGAAACCATTTTTGAGTGAATTGCTGAAAGAAAGATTTTATCTGAAACTGTTACCCCAGGGCTTAGGGATTTTTTCAAAAAAATCTTCTTCCGCCGGTTAAGTTGTTGAGGTCTGATTTCTTGTCCTGTGATAAAAAGGCTTCTGTTTCAATCGCCAAACCTTTCAGCGGAGCATTTGCAACCGTTGGGCACCATCTTTGAGTGATTTGCCGAGAGTCAGATTTTTTCTGAAATTGTGACCCCGGGGCTTAGGGATTTTTTCAAAAAAATCTTCTTCCTCCGGTTAAGTTGTCGAGGGCTGATTTCTTGTCCTGTGATAAAAAGGCTTCGGTTTCGACCGCCAAACTTTTCAGGGGAGCATTTGCAACCATTGGAAACCATTTTTGAGTGAATTGCCGAAAGTCAGATTTTTTCTGAAATTGTGACACCGGGGCTTACGGATTTTTTCAAAAATCTTCTTCCACCGGTTAAGTTGTCGAGGGCTGATTTCTGTGTCCTGTGATAAAAGGCTTCTGCTTCAACCGCCAAACTTTTCAGGGGAGCATTTGCAACCATTGGACTCCATTTTTGAGTGAATTGCTGAAAGAAAGATTTTATCTGAAACTGTTACCCTGGGGTTAGGATTTTTCAAAAATCGTCTTCCGCCAGTTAAGTTGTTGAGGTCTGATTTCTTGTCCTGTGATAAAAGGCTTCTGTTTCAACCGCCAAACCTTTCAGGGGAGCATTTGCAACTGTTGGACACCATTTTGAGTGAATTGCCGAAAGTCAGATTTTTCTGAAATTGTGTCCCCGGGGCTTAGGGATTTTTTCAAAAAAATCTTCTTCTGCCAGTTAAGGTGTCGAGGGCTGGTTTCTTATCCTGTGATAAAAGCCTTCTGTTTCGACCACCAAACTTTTCAGGGAGCATTTGCCACCGTTGGACACCATTTTTGAGTGAATTCCCGAAAGTGAGATTTTTTCTGAAATTGTGACCCCGGGGCTTAGGGATTTTTTCAAAAAAATATTTTTGCGCCGGTTAAGTTGTCGAGGGGTGATTTCTTGTCCAGTGATAAAAAGCCTTGTGTTTCGACCGCCAAACATTTCAGGGGAGCATTTCCAAAATTTGGCCACCATTTTTGAGTTAATTCCGGAAAGACAGATTTTTACTGAAATTGTGTCCCCGGGGCTTAGGGATTTTTTCAAAAAAATCTTCTTCCGCCGGTTAAGTTGTCGAGGTCTGATTTCTTGTCCTGTAATAAAAAGCCTTCTGTTTTGACCGCCAAACTTTTCAGGGGAGCATGTGCAAGCGTTGGACAACATTTTTGAGTGAGTTGACAAAAGTCAGATTTTTTCTGAAATGGTGACCTTACGCCTTAGGGATTTTTTCAAAAAATATTTTCCCGCCGGTTAAGTTGTCGAGGTCTGATTTCTTGTCCTGTGATAAACAGCCTTCTGTTTCGACCGCCAAACCTTTCAGGGGAGTATGTGCAACCATTGGACAACATTTTTGAGTGAGTTGACAAAAGTCAGTTTTTTCTGAAATTTTGACCCCGGTTCTTAGGGATTTTTTTAAAAAAATATTTTTCCGCCGGTTAAGTTGTCGAGTTCAGATTTCTTGTCCTGTGATAAAAAGGCTTCTGTTTCTACCGCCAAACATTTCAGGGGAGCATTTGCAACCGTTGGGCACCATTTTTGAGTGAATTGCCGAAACTCACATTTTCTGTAAAATTGTGATCTCGGGCTTAGGGATTTTTTCATAAACATATTTTTCTGCCGGTTAAGTTGTCGAGATCAGATTTCTTCTCCTGTGATAAAAAGCCTTCTGTTTCGACCGCCAAACTTTTCAGGGAGCATTTGCAACCGTCTGGAACCATTTTTGAGTGAATTATGGAAAGTCAGATTTTTTCTGAAATTGTGACCCCGGGCCTTAGGGATTTTTTCAAAAATATTTTTCCGCCGGTTAAGTTGTCGAGGGCTGATTTTTGTCCTGTGATAAAAGCCTTCTGTTTCGACCGCCAAACCTTTCAGGGAGCATTTCAACCATTGGACACCATTTTTGAGTGAATTGCCAAAAGTCAGTTTTTTCTGAAATTGTGATCCCGGGCTTAGGGATTTTTTCAAAAATATTTTTCCGCCGGTTAAGTTGTCGAGGGCTGATTTTTGTCCTGTGATAAAAGCATTCTGTTTCGCCCGCCAAACCTTTCAGGGGAGCATTTGCAACCGTTGGGCACCATTTTTGAGTTAAATGCCGAAAGTCACATTTTTTCTGAAATTGTGAACCCGGGGCTTACGGATTTTTTCAAAAAGATCTTGTTCCGCCGGTTAAGTTCTCGAGGTCAGATTTCTTGTCCTGTGATAAAAGCCTTCTGTTTCGACCGCCAAACCTTTCAAAGGAGCATTTGCAACCGTTGGGCACAATTAATGAGTGAATTGCTGAAAGTCAGATTTTTTCGGAAATTGTCATCGCGGGGTTTAGGGATTTTTCAAAAAATCTTCTTCCACCGGTTAAGTTATCGAGGTCTGATTTCTTGTCGTGTGATAAAAAGCCTTCTGTTTCGAGCGCCAAACCCTTCAGGGAGCATTTGCAACGGTTGGGCACCATTTTTGAGTGAATTGCCGAAAGTCCGATTTTTTCTGAAATTGTGACCCCGGGGCTTAGGGATTTTTTCAAAAAAATCTTTTTCCGCCTGTTAAGTTGTCGAGGTCAGATTTCTTGTCCTGTGATAAAAAGCCTTCTGTTTCGACCGCCAAACCTTTCAGGGGAGCATTTGCAACCGTTGAACACCATTTTTGAGTGAATTGCCGAAAATCAGATTTTTTCTGAAATGGTGACCCCGGGGCTTAGGGATTTTTTCAAAAAATATTTTCCCACCGGTTAAGTTGTCGAGGGCTGATTTCTTGTCCTGTGATAAAAAGCCTTCTGTTTCGACCGCCAAACCTTTCAGGGGAGCATGTGCAACCGTTGGGCACCATTTTTGATTGAATTGCCGAAACTCACATTTTTTGTAAAATTGTTATCTCGGGGCTTAGGGATTTGTTCATAAACATTTTTTTCTGCCGGTTAAGTTGTCGAGATCAGATTTCTTCTCCTGTGATAAAAGCCTTCTGTCTCGACCGCCAAACTTTTCAGGGGAGCATTTGCAACCGTTCTGGAACCATTTTTGAGTGAATATGGAAAGTCAGATTTTTTCTGAAATTGTGACCCCGGGCCTTAGGGATTTTTTCAAAAAAATATTTTTCCGCCGGTTAAGTTGTCGAGGGCTGATTTTTTGTCCTGTGATAAAAAGCCTTCTGTTTCGACCGCCAAACCTTTCAGGGGAGCATTTCAACCATTGGACACCATTTTTGAGTGAATTGCCAAAACTCAGATTTTTTCGGAAATTGTGATCCCGGGGCTTAGGGATTTTTTCAAAAATCTTCTTCCGCCGGTTGTTGTCGAGGGCTGATTTCTTGTCCTGTGATAAAAAGCCTTATGATTTTACCGCCAAACCATTCAGGGGAGAA
Organism: Podarcis lilfordi; assembly: GCA_947686815.1. NCBI lineage: Eukaryota > Metazoa > Chordata > Lepidosauria > Squamata > Lacertidae > Podarcis > Podarcis lilfordi. The sequence goes on along the minus strand of CANTUW010000049.1, from coordinate 21,522 downwards.
TTTACAACAGTTTGTCATCATTTTGAATTAATTGGATAATTTCAGATTGTTGCTGAAATTGTGACACCGGGCTTAGGGTTTTTTTTCAAAAAAATCTTCTTCTGCCGGTTAAGTTGTCGAGGGCTGATTTCTTGTCCTGTGATAAAAAGCCTTCTGTTTCGACCGGCAAACCTTTCAGGCCAGCATTTGCAACAGTTGGGCACCATTTTTGAGTGAATTGCCGATAGTCAGATTTTTTCTGAAATTGTGACCCTGGGCTTAAAAAAATTTTTTTTCACTGGTTAAGTCGTCGAGGGTTGATTTCTTCACCTATGATAAAAAGTATTATGTTTTCCCCACCAAACCTTTCAGCGTAGAATTGCAGCAGTTTGGCACCATTTTTGAGTGAATTGCAGAACGTCAGTTTTTTTGTGAAAAAAGAGAGAGTTTGGAGCAGATCCAAGCCAGTTGGATCAGCTGCAGTTCATTTAATCTGGTACAAGTTGGTTGGAACAGGTCCAGGCTGGTTGGAACTGGTCAAAGCCAGCTGGAAGCTGTTGAGATCGGTTGGAACCAGTCCAAGCCCGTATGAACAAGTCTAGGCTGGTTTGAACCCGTCCAAGCTGGTTTGAACCAGTCTAGGCTGGTTTGTGCTGGTCCAAGCCGGTTTGTGCTGGTCCTAGCCAGTTTGAACAGGTCCAAGTGGATTGGAATCGCCCCAGACGGGTTGGAACAGGTCCGGGCCAGTTGGAGCAGGTGCAGGTCATTTGAAACTGGCCCAAGCTGGTTAGAAAAGGTCCAGGCCAGATGGAACAGGTCTATGTCACTTGCAACCAGCGCAGCCCAGTTGGAACAAGTTAATACCAGTTGGATCTGGTCCAAGCCGGTTGTAACCAGCACAAACCAGTTGGAAAAGGTCCTGGCGGGTTCCAACTTGCCCAGACCAATTTGAACTCATCCAGACTGGTTGGAACTGGTCTAGGTTGGTTTGAACCAGTCCAAGCCGGTTGGAACATGTTCAGACCGGTTTGAACCTTTCCATGCCAGTTTGAATAGGTCTAGGCCTGTTTGAGCCGGTCCAAGCCGGTTTCAACCCGCTCAAACCAAACTGGAAAAAGTCCAGGCTGGTTCTAACTTGCTCAGACCAGTTTGAACTGGCCCAGACTGGTTTGAACTAGCTCAGACTGCTTGGAACATATCTAGGCTGGTTTGTGCTGGTCTCAGCTGGTTTGTGGTGGTCCAAGCAGGTTTGAACTGGTCGAGGCTGTTTTGACCTGGTTCAAGCAGTTTGGATCCTTTTGAGACCACCTGGAAGCGGTTCAAGCCGGTTTGAACATGTCTAGCCTGGTTTGAACCGGTTTAGGCCGGTTTGTGCTGGTCCATGCCGGTTTGTGCTGGTCCAAGCTGGTTTGAACAGGTCTAGACTGGTTTGAGACGGCCAAAGTCAGTTTGAACAGTTCCAGACTGCTTCGAGCAGGTCCAGGACAGTTGGAGCAGGTGCAGGTCATTTGACACTGGCCCACGCTGTTTCGAACAGGTCTAGGCTGGGTGGAACCGGTCCAAGCCGGTTCGAACCTGTTGAGACCTGTTTGAACTGGTCTAAGCCAGCTCGAACCTGTTGAGACCTGTTTGAACTGGTCCAAGCCGGTTTGAACAGGTTCAGGCCGGTTTGTGCTGGTTCAAGTCAGTTTGAGCTGGCCCAAACCAGTTTGAAGAGCTCTAGACAGCTTTGAGCAGGTCCAGGCCAGTTGGAGCAGGTGCAGGTCATTTGAATCCTGCACAAGCTGATTAGACAAGGTCCAAGCCAGCTGGAACAGGTCTATGTCGCTTGGAACCAGCCCAGACCAGTTGGAACAAATTCATACCAGTTGGATCTGGTCCAAGCCGGTTGGAACCAGCACAAACCAGTTGGAAAAGGTTCAGGTGGGTTCTAACTTGCCCAGACCAGTTTGAACTGTTCTAGACTGGGTGGAACCGGTCCAGACTGGTTGGAACCAGTCTAGGATGGCTTGAACCGGCCCAAGCCAGTTTGAACAGTTCCAAGTGGGTTGGAACTGGCCCAGACAGTTTGGAGTAGGTCCAAGCCAGTTGGAGCAGGTACAGGTCATTTGAAACTGGCCCAAGCTGGTTGGAACAGGTCGTGGCCGGTTAGAACCGGTCCAAGCCGGTTTGAACCTATTGAGACCAGTTGGAACTGGTCCAAGCCAGTTTGAACAAGTCTAGGCCGGTTTGTGCTGGTCCAAGCCAGTTTGAACAGGTCCAATTGGATTGGAACAGGTCCAGACGGGTGGGAGCAGGTCCGGGCAAGTTGGAGCAGGTGCAGGTCATTTGAAACTGGCCCAAGCTGGTTAGAACAGGTCCAGGCTGGATGGAACAGATCTATGTCACTTGCAACCAGCCCAGACCAGTTGGAACTATTTCATACCAGTTGGATGCAGTCCAAGCCGGTTGGAATCAGCACAAACCAGTTGGAAAAGGTCCCAGCAGGTTCCAACTTGCCTAGACCAGTTTCATAGAATCATAGAATCATAGAATCATAGAATCATAGAATCATAGAATCATAGAATCATAGAATCATAGAATCATAGAATCATAGAGTTGGAAGAGACCACAAGGGCCATCGAGTCCAACCCCCTGCCAAGCAGGAAACACCATCAGAGCACTCCTGACATATGGTTGTCAAGCCTCTGCTTAAAGACCTCCAAAGAAGGAGACTCCACCACACTCCTTGGCAGCAAATTCCACTGTCGAACAGCTCTTACTGTCAGGAAGTTTTTCCTAATGTTTAGGTGGAATCTTCTTGTAGTTTGGATCCATTGCTCCGTGTCCGCTTCTCTGGAGCAGCAGAAAACAACCTTTCTCCCTCCTCTATATGACATCCTTTTATATATTTGAACATGGCTATCATATCACCCCTTAACCTCCTCTTCTCCAGGCTAAACATGCCCAGCTCCCTTAGTCGTTCCTCATAAGGCATCGTTTCCAGGCCTTTGACCATTTTGGTTGTCCTCCTCTGGACACGTTCCAGTTTGTCAGTGTCCTTCTTGAACTGTGGTGCCCAGAACTGGACACAGTACTCCAGGTGAGGTCTGACCAGAGCAGAATACAGTGGCACTATTACTTCCCTTGATCTAGATGCTATACTCCTATTGATGCAGCCCAGAATTGCATTGGCTTTTTAGCTGCTGCGTCACACTGTTGGCTCATGTCAAGTTTGTGGTCAACCAAGACTCCTAGATCCTTTTCACATGTACTGCTCTCAAGCCAGGTGTCACCCATCTTGTATTTGTGCCTCTCATTTTTTTTGTCCAAGTGCAATACTTTACATTTGTCCCTGTTAAAGTTCATCTTGTTTGTTTTTGCCCAGTTCTCTAATCTGTCAAGGTCGTTTTGAAGTGTGATCCTTTCCTCTGGGGTGTTAGCCACCCTCCCAGTTTGGTGTCATCTGCAAATTTGATCAGGATGCCCTTGAGTCCATCATCCAAGTTGTTGATAAAGATGTTGAATAAGACCGGGCCCAAGACAGCACCCTGTGGCACTCCACTAGTCACTCTTCTCCAGGATGAAGAGGAACCATTGATGAGCACGCTTTGGGTTCGGTCAGTCAGCCAGTTACAAATCCACTGAGTGGTAGCATAGTCAAGACCGCATTTTACCAGCTTCTTTACAAGAATATCATGGGGCACCTTGTCAAATGCCTTGCTGAAATCAAGGTAGGCTACATCCACTGTGTTCCCTTCATCTACCAGGCTTGTAATTCTGTCAAAAACGAGATCAGGTTAGTCTGACATGACTTATTTTTCAGAAATCCATGCTGACTATTGGTGATCACAGCATTCCTTTCTAGGTGCTCACAGACTGTTTGCTTAATGATCTGCTCCAGAATCTTCCCTGGTATTGATGTCAGACTGACTGGGCGGTAAATATTTGGGTCCTCTCTTTCCCCTTTTGGAAAATAGGGACAACATTTGCCCTCCTCCAGTCTGCCGGGACTTCGCCTGTTCTCCAGGAATTCTCAAAGATGACTGCCAGTGGTTCTGAGATCACATCTGCCAGTTCTTTTAATACTCTTGGGTGCAGTTCATCTGGCCCTGGAGACTTGAATACAGTGGTGCCCCGCAAGACGAATGGCTCGCAAGACGGAAAACCCGCTAGACGAAAGGGTTTTCCGTTTTGGAGGTGCTTTGCAAAACGAATTTCCTATGTGCTTGCTTCGCAAGACGAAAATGTCTTGCGAGTTCCTGCGGGTTTTTCCTTTCCCCCCTTTTCCGTAAGTCGCTAAACCGCTTATCAGCTGATCGGCTAAGCCGCTAACAGCTGATCGCTAGCCGCTTATCAGCTGATCGTAAGCCGCTAACAGCTGATCGCTCAGCCGCTGATCCGCTGATCCGCTAAGGCCGCTAAGCCGCTAATACTGTAGCGCTAATCCGCTAAACCGCTAATGGGCTTGCTTCACAAGACGAAAAAACCCGCAAGACGAAGAGACTCGCGGAACGGATTCTTTTCGTCTTGCGAGGCACCACTGTACATCTAAACTAGCCAAGTTTGTACTATCTCCTTAGTTATTCTGGGCTGTGTTTCCTCTGCTGAATCATTTGCTCCAAATTCTTCAGGTCGGGCATTGTTTTCTTTATCGGAGAAGACTGAGACAAAGAAGGCATTGAGGAGTTCAGCCCTTTCTGTGTCCCCTGTTTGCATTTCACCATCTTCTCCTATGAGTGACCCCACTGTTTCTTTGTTCTTCCTTTTGCTACGAACATACCCATAAAAGCCTTTTTTGTTGCTTTTAACCTCTCTAGCAAGCCTGAGTTCATTCTGTGCTTTAGCTTTTCTGACTTTGTGTCTACACGTGCTGGCTAATTGTTTGAATTCCTCTTTGGTGGTTTCCCCCCTTTTCCATTTTTTGTACACATCCTTTTTTAATCTTAACTCGGTTAAAAGTTATTTAGATAGCCACCCTGGCTTCTTTAGGCACCTTCCATGTTTCTTTTTTATTATTATTATAAGATATTTATTAGGATTTTTTAGAATATTACAATAAAAATGAAAAGAAAATAACAAAAATACAAAATAAAAATGGTTAAAAACACCCAGATTTTCCATTACTTATTTTCCTTTAGCTTGTTTCCCAGACCTCCTCATACCTCCCTTTTTTGTATTCCACTTCAATCTGTTGGTTCAGCAAATCCTTACCCTCTTTAATTATCCTAATCCTTGATCTTAAAAATAATAGCATTAGATTTTTACCTCTTTATAACCCTTTTTTCATATTCCCTTAAAGCATTACAGCTGGAAACCACTTAATTTCTATCCAACATCATTCTAACATTCATTAATTTTACAATATTTCTGTAGATAATCTTTGAATTTCTTCCAATCTTCTTCCACCGACTCTTCTCCCTGGTCTCGGATTCTGTCAGTCATTTCTGCCAGTTCCATATAGTCCATCAGCTTCATCTGCCATTCTTCCAGAGTGGGTAGATCTTGTGTCTTCCAATACTTTGCAATGAGTATTCTTGCTGCTGTTGTGGCATACATAAAAAAGGTTCTATCCTTCTTTGGCACCAATTGGCCGACTATGCCCAGGAGAAAGGCCTCTGGTTTCTTCAAGAAGGTATATTTAAATACCTTTTTCAGTTCATTATATATAATTTCCCAGAAAGCCTTAATCCTTGGGCACGTCCACTAAAGGTGAAAGAATGTACCTTCAGTTTCTTTACATTTCCAACATTTGTTATTGGGCAAGTGATAAATTTTTGCAAGCTTGACTGGGGTCATGTACCACCTGTATATCATTTTCATAATATTCTCTCTTAAAGCATTACATGTCGTAAACTTCATACCTGTGGTCCACAACTGTTCCCAGTCAGCAAACATAATGTTATGTCCAAAATCTTGTGCCCATTTAATCATAACAGATTTCACCGTTTCATCCTGAGTATTCCATTTCAACAGCAAGTTATACATCTTTGACAAAATCTTAGTTTTGGGTTCTAACAGTTCTGTTTCTAATTTTGATTTTTCCACCTGGAAGCCAATTTTCTTGTCCAAATTATATGCCTCCTGTCAGGGAACTGACATCGGAGCGAGAGGCGAAGGGGAGGCTCCTAGATGATGCTGGCGAAGGACCCAGCAGCAGGGGGAGAAACAGCTCAGTAGAGGGGGAGGCAAATCAGCGCAACACCAGGGATAAAGGGGGGCAGATGGGGGAATCGGAGAGAGGGCTCCAGGACTCTTCACTGGACCTCAGTGAGGAGGGGACAGGTCCTCCGCTACCCACGCCCTCCCTGCGCAGAAGACTCCCGCGCAGTGAGAGAGGAAGAGGAGACTGGGTGTCAAACAACTTTTATGTTGGAAGAGGTTCAAGAAACGCCCACTGACGGATTCTGCCAGCGACTGAGGCAGCCACGATGAGAAAGGGCTGTGCAGTCAGAAAGGTTTAACGAGGCAAATTAGCCTAGAGAGGCACCAGTTTACGCACGAGTAACTCATACTCATTACACCTCCATTATCTGATAATAATGAAGCCAGTCTCGCACTTTATTTTTAGTTTCTCAAAACTCTGCAGTTTCAGTCTATCTCCATCTTGTTCCAAAATTTCCCAATATTTCGCCAATTGGCCTCCATATTGAGCCTTTTCAGAGCTTTCGCTTCCATCGGTGACAGCCACCTTGGGGTTTTGTTTTCCAATAAATCCTTGTATCTTATCCAAACATTAAACAATGCTTTCCTAACAAAGGGTTTTTAAATGCTTTATGCACTTTGACCTTGTCATACCACAGATATGCATGCCATCCAAATACATTGTTAAAACCTTCTAGGTCCAAAATGTCTGTGTTTTCAAGAAGTAGCCATTCTTTCAACCAGCAAAAAGCTGCTGATTCATAGTAAAGTTTAAAGTCTGGCAGGGCAAATCCACCCCTTTCCTTTGCATCAGTTAATATCTTAAATTTTATTCTGGGCTTCTTGTCCTGCCAGACAAATCTAGAAATATCTCTCTGCCACTTCTTGAAACAATCCATCTTGTCCACAATTTGCAGTGTTTGAAACAAAAACAGCATTCTAGGCAATACATTCATTTTTATCACAGCAATACGACCCAACAGTGAAAGCTTCAAATTTGACCAAGTTTCTAAATCTTTTTCACTTCCGTCCAACATTTTTCATAATTATCTTTAAATAAGTTCCCATTTTTGGCTGTCATATTAATCCCCAGGTATTTCACTTTCTTAACCACAGTCAAACCTGTCTCATTCTGAAACCTCTCTCTTTCAATCAGTGTTAAATTTTTCTCTAAAACCTTAGTTTTTAACTTGTTCAGTTTAAATCCTGCCACTTGACCAAATTCTTGAATTAGTTCTAAAACCCTTTTAGTACTAGATTCTGGCTCCTGTAACGTCAATACTAAGTCATCTGCAAATGCTCTCAGTTTGTACTGTTTGGCTCCGACCTGTATGCCCTTAACCAACCGGTCCCTTCTAATCATATTCAGCAGAACCTCCAGGACCGATATAAAAAGCAGTGGGAAGATTGGGCACCCCTGTCGTGTCCCTTTTTCTATCTTAAATTCTTCCGTCACCACATTATTTACAATTAATTTAGCCTTTTGTTCAGAGTATATTGCACCTATACCATTTTCAAACCCTTGGCCTACCCCCACCCCCTGTAGGTTCTTCTTCATAAAACTCCAAGAGATGTTGTCAAAGGCTTTCTCCGCGTCCACAAATATCAGAACTGCTTTAGTATTTATATTCACTTCTAATTTTTCCAAAATATCAATTATATTCCTCAAATTATCAGACAAGTGTCTTCCCGGAGAAAGCCCGCTTGATCTTTATGAATCTCTTCCATCAATACTTTTTTCAATCTCTTGGCCAAAATGTCTGCAAAAATTTTGTAATCCACATTAAGTAACGATATAGGGCGGTAGTTCTTAAGCTGAGTCTTTTCAGTCTCTGTTTTCGGTATAAGTGTAATGTACGCCTCTTTCCACGACTCTGGTAGGCACCTTCCATGTTTCCGTCTCATTGGTATTGCCTGAAGTTGTGCTTTTACTATCTCCCTCTTAACAAACTCCCAGCCATCATGAACTCCCTTTCCTTTCAGTATTACTGTCCATGGGATCTCACCCAGCACTTCCCTAAGTTTTATGAAGTCGGCTTTCTTAAAGTCAAGAAATTGAGTCCTAGTATACTTGGCTGCTCCTTTCCGCTGTATAGTAAACTATAGTTTGAACTTGTCCAGACTGGTTGGAACCTGTCTAGGTTGGTTTGAACTGGTCCAAGCTGGTTGGAAGCTGCTCAGACCGGTCGAGGCCAGTTTGAACTGGTCTTGGCCAGTTTCAACCAGGCTAGGATGGTTTGAACCGGCCCAAGCCAGAAGGAACCAGCCCAAGCCAGTAGGAACCAGCCCAAACCAGTTAGAAAAGGTCCAGGCGGGTTCCAGCTTGGCCAGACTAGTTTGAACTAGCCCAAACGGGTTGGAACTAGCTTACACAGGAACAGGTCTAGACTGTTTTGAACCAGTCCAAGCAGGTTGGAACTGGTCCAGGCAGTTAGGTCCTGTTCAAACCGGGTGGAACTGGTGCAAGCCAGTTTGAAAAGGTCTAGGCTGGCATTAACCGGTCTAGACCGGTTTTGCCAGTTCAAGCCAGGTTGACCAGGACTAGGCCGGGGGGTGCCGGTCCACTCCGGGTTGACCCAGTCGAGGCCAGTATGTGCCGGTCCAAAGTTTGAACTGGCCCAGACTGGTTGGAATTAGCTCAGACTGGTTGGAACAGGTCCAGGTAGGTGGAACAGGAGTATGTCTCTTGAAACCAGCCCTGATCTGTTGGAAACAGTTGATAACGGTTGGATCCGATCCAAGATGGTTGGAACCAGACCAAATGAGTTGAAAAAGTCCAGGCGGGTTCCAACTTGCCCAGACCGGTTTGAACTGGCCCAGACTGGTTGGAACAGAGCCAAGCTGGTTGGAACAGGTTTATGTCACTTGGAACCAGCCCAGACCTGTTGGAACAAGTTCATACTGGTTGGATCTGGTACAAGCCAGTAGGAACAAGCCCAAACCAGATTGAAAAAGTCCAGGCAGATTCCAAGCTCTCCAGACCAATTTGAACTGGTCCAACTTCCCCAGACCGGTTTGAAGTGGTTGGAACAGGTCTAGGCTGGTTTGAACCAGTCGAAACCGAGTACAACAGGTCCAAGCTGGTTGGAACCGGTCCAAGCCGGTTTAAACCATCTCAAACTAGTTGGAGAAAAGTCCAGGCAAGTTCCAACATACCCAGACTAGTTTAAACTGGGCCAGACTGGTTGGAACTGGCTCAGACTGGTTGGAACCGGTCTAGGCTGGTTTGAACCAGTCCAAGTTGGTTGAAACAGGTCCAAACTGCTTGGAACCGGTCTAGGCCCGTTTGAACCGGTCCAAGCCGGTTGGAGCCTGTTGAGACCAGTTTAAACCAGTCCAAGCTGGTTTGAACCGGTCAAGTCCGGTTTGAAATGGCCCAAGGCAGTTTGAGCAGTTCTAAGTGGGTTGGAACTGGCCCATACAGGTTGGAGCAGGTCCAGGCCAGTTGGAGCAGGTGCAGGTCATTTGAAACTAACCCAAGCTGGTTAGAACAGGTCCAGGCCAGTTGGAACAGGACTATGTCACTTGAACCAGCCCAGACCAGTCACAACCAGTTCATACAAGTTGGGTCTCATCCAAGCCAGTTGGAACCAGCCCAACCCAGGTTGGAACCAATCGAGGCCGGTTTGAACCGGTCGAGGCCGGTTTGTGTCGGTCCAAGCCGGTTGGTGCCGGTCCAAGCAGGTTTGAATCTGCAAGGGTGTACCAAATACAGACCCTTCCATCGGGGTTTGGCTCTGCTGGTGGCACCTCCCCCCTTAGGTTTCGCTCTGAGGTGGCATCTATTCTCCTACTTTCCCCAGTGGTGAAGAGGATCATTAAAAGATGCCTGCAATCTTGCCACGTGGGCAGATGGGTTACCATGATTGAGGCCATTAGGTTCTGCATAGCTTGAGGCTTTTCAGAAAAAGGCAGGGTATGGGTTTTCCAGTTTAGCAGGTCAGTAGTAGTGAATGGCATATATTGCATGGTAACAGGCCTAGACCGGTACAAACCTGCCTAGACTGGTTCACACTGGCCTTGAACCTGTTTCCAACCAATTCCAACTGGCTTGAACCTGTTTCAATCAACTTGGCCTGGTTTAGACAAGCCTAGACCTGTTCCAACCAGTCTGGGCCAGTTCCAACTGGTCTGGGCAAGTTGGAACCTGCCTGGACATTTTCCACCCTCTACCACGAGGATGGCGTGCATCTTTCCAATGCGGGAAACGATGTTTGGTTGGCTGACATATATGCGGGGATTAGGGATTGGTTGCAGGTCTGAGGGTATTGGCGGCAAGCTTTGCTCAGGTGGCGGTCAGGCATTGGTATGGGTATTGTTATGTAGATGTATGGGGAGGAGCGCCATCACCTCCCCCGGATATTGAACGGTAGTCCGATGAAGGATTCTGGGGGGCATGGCCCCGTCTGAAGCCTATGGAGGCCAGGGTCCAAGGCACGCACCCGAGCAGTGACCCTGGGGGAGTGCCTAGTTGATGTGCATCAGCAGGGCTCCACCTGCTGGTGTTAACCTTTCTGGATTTTCAAACAAGCAGGCTGAAGCCAGATAGTGGGATAGGACTAATGCCTAAGCCAATATCACTCATCACTTGTAACCAATAAAGTTGTGGCCAATTTTAGCCCATTAACCTTAAAATAACGGTGTTATGTGTCTTTATTCCTACTGGTGGGAGGCGGGAACTCGCCACGCAACCTGGCTTGGCCAATTCAGCTCACAATGCATTCTCAAAGTCTCTGGGGGTCAGTTTGACACCACAGTCCCCTGAGAAAGCCCTTTTGAAATTTGCTAACATACAGCCTGGTGGAGTGCTTGAATTACAAGCTGTTATCATAGAATCATAGAATCATAGAATCATAGAATCATAGAGCTGGAAGAGACCACAAGGGCCATCAAGTCCAACCCCCTGCCTAGCAGGAAACACCATCAGAGCACTCCTGACATATGGTTGTCAAGCCTCTGCTTAAAGACCTCCAAAGAAGGAGACTCCACCACACTCCTTGGCAGCAAATTCCACTGTCGAACAGCTCTTACTGTCAGGAAGTTCTTCCTAATGTTTAGGTGGAATCTTCTTTCTTGTAGTTTGGATCCATTGCTCCGTGTCCGCTTCTCTGGAGCAGCAGAAAACAACCTTTCTCCCTCCTCTATGTGACATCCTTTTGTATATTTGAACATGGCTATCATATCACCCCTTAACCTCCTCTTCTCCAGGCTAAACATGCCCAGCTCCCTTAGTCGTTCCTCATAAGGCATCGTTTCCAGACCTTTGACCATTTTGGTTGCCCTCCTCTGGACACATTCCAGTTTGTCAGTGTCCTTCTTGAACTGTGGTGCCCAGAACTGGACACAGTACTCCAGGTGAGGTCTGACCAGAGCAGAATACAGTGGCACTATTACTTCCCTTGATCTAGATGCTATACTCCTATTGATGCAGCCCAGAATTGCATTGGCTTTTTTAGCTGCCGCGTCACACTGTTGGCTCATGTCAAGTTTGTGGTCAACCAAGACTCCTAGATCCTTTTCACATGTACTTTGAACACTCCCCCCGCATCGCTATGTCCCTTGTGAAGTGCTTCTCACCAGATTCTCAGAGATTCGCTTCCCTTTGTTCCCGATCAAAATGCAGTCACCTGATTTGGAAATGCGGTACTGAAAGGTCCACATACAGTGCCCTGGCGCCCTGTTACCATCAATTCTGTTGGAACCAGTTCAGATCGGTTGCAACCAGTCCAAGCCAGTTGGAACTAGCTGAAACCAGTTGGGAAAAGTCCATGTGGGTTCCAACTCGCCCAGACCAGTTTGAACTGGCCCAGACTGGTTGGAACTGGCTCAGATTGCTTGGAACAGGTCTAGGCTGGTTTGAACCGGTCCAAGTCAGTTGGAACAGGTCCAAGCCGGTTGGAACCAGTCTAGGCCAGTATGAACCGGTCTAGGCAGGTTTCTGCCGGTCCAAGCCAGTTTGAACCGGTCAAGGCAGGTTTGTACCGGTCTAGGCTGGTTTGAACCGGTCCAAACCGGTTGGAACTGGTCTAGGCCAGTTTGAACAAGTCTAGGCCAGTTGGTTCCGGTCCAAGCCGGTTTCAACTGGTCTAGGTCGGTTTGAACCGGTCCAGGCTGGTTTCTGCTGGTCCGAGCCGGTTTGAAGAGGTCTAGGCCGGTTGGAACAGCTCTGTGTCACTTGGAAGCAGCCCAAACCTGCTGGGTGTTGGAAAACAAGGCCCCTCGAGAGAGGCTGGCCCCCCTCGTCGGTTCCCGGAGCTTGTTTACCGGTGATCTGCCCTGGCTGGCATCCCCGCAGTCAAGGAAGATCTTGATAGGCGACATTTCCCAGCCTGGAAAATGCACACCCCCTCCCTCCTTGCTTCCCTAGCAGGGAAAGGAGATAGTCAGAAAGTCTATTTACATCTCTTTATTTCTGACTTTGCATCACTACAGAAAACATTTCCGAAGAGTTCAGTGTTCAGCAAGCAAGTGACAAAGACTTCCTTCACATACGCAACAGGAAGGTCTCATATTACACACTGCACAAATCTTTGTGAAGCCTGTGAACTTCCGGGAAGATTCTTTCCCACAGCTAGCCACATCATGTGATGTTTTCACCAAGCTGCAAGTTTGCAGCTGCGTTGCTCTCATATCGTAACATCCTCCCCCATATGAATCAACGTTAGCTGCGAACAAAGCTTGATCCAGAGAAGAAAACAAACAATTGTTATACACGTAACAATCCCCTGTTGTTTCAGTTCCACCCTTGGAACTACCCGCCACTGGTTTCACCAATGTAACTCTCTGGTTGTCTGTTTTCCAAGGAATGAGTGCATCTGCATTACCTTGGCTAGGGAAGGTAGTGTTACGCTTAGCAACTCCCTGTCGTGTCTTTGTCTCTGACTTAGACACACTTTTTACCAGGCTTGAGTTGTCAACAATAGTAACACATGCAACAGCTGAATTAGCAAACTCTTGAGAATACCTCTTGGGTGGTACGCCCTTTGTGATTCTCTCAGACCTGCGAATGAGGTGCTGATCCTCTCTGCTGACTGGTTCATCTTCAGGACCTTTTGGAGAACCAGTTCCAACAGTAAACAGTGGTGCAACCTTAACCTGTGAAGGTCTAGCCATTATGTGTGAACCTCTCTCAATGACTGTGTCAACAGAACTTCCTGAGCTTTCTGTGTCACTCTCAGTACCAGAATAATCAGAATCATCATAATCATCATCTGAATTGTCATCAGTGGGAAATGTGTGAAAAACCTCTGTCTCCTGTCTCGGAGTGCTCTCTAAAAACTTTGTGAGAATCACCTGACCAGATTCAGACAAAATTACTCTGTAGAGACCCTTTTCATAACCCACAAAAATGCCTCTGGCATTCTTTATCCCATCTGGAGTTTCTGTCCGGATGTGAGATCCAAAAACCTTAAAATGCATTATAGAAGGTTTCCTGTGGAATAGCCTCTCAAAAGGAGAACGTTCCATACCTTTTGAAACCTTTCTCACCCAAGTATAACAAAATGCCAATAAAGATTCAGCCCAATACTCATGTGGCAAATGTGAACTCAGCAATTGTGCATTCATGCCATTTTTCAACTCTTTGTTCACCTTTACACACACACTTTTGTTCCATGCAGCTTCTGAGACAGCAATCTTATGCTCTATCCCTTGTCTTTTGAGGAAATCCTGAAAATCCTGTGAAAGAAAAATTGGCTTCTCATCTGTGAAAAGATAATCTATATTAGCATCATGAACCTTATCCTCTTAACCTTATCACAAAAATCCTTAAACCTTGCTAAGGTTTCTCTGGGTGATTCCAATATATATGACTGAACCCAAAGGGTGCTCATCAATGGTTCCTCTTCATCCTGGAGAAGAGTGACTAGTGGGGTGCCACAGGGTTCTGTCTTGGGCCTGGTCTTATTCAACATCTTTATCAACGACTTGGATGATGGACTCAAGGGCATCCTGATCAAATTTGCAGATGACACCAAACTGGGAGGGGTGGCTAACACCCCAGAGGACAGAATCACACTTCAAAACGACCTTGACAGATCAGAGAACTGGGCCAAAACAAACAAGATGAACTTTAACAGGGAGAAATGTAAAGTATTGCACTTGGGCAAAAAAAAATGAGAGGCACAAATACAAGATGGGTGACACCTGGCTTGAGAGCAGTACATGTGAAAAGGATCTAGGAGTCTTGGTTGACCACAAACTTGACATGAGCCAACAGTGTGACGTGGCAGCTAAATAAGCCAATGCAATTCTGGGCTGCATCAATAGGAGTATATCATCTAGATCAAGGGAAGTAATAGTGCCACTGTATTCTGCTCTGGTCAGACCTCACCTGGAGTACTGTGTCCAGTTCTGGGCACCACAGTTCAAGAAGGACACTGACAAACTGGAACGTGTCCAGAGGAGGGCAACCAAAATGGTCAAAGGTCTGGAAACGATGCCTTATGAGGAACGACTAAGGGAGCTGGGCATGTTTAGCCTGGAGAAGAGGAGGTTAAGGGGTGATATGATAGCCATGTTCAAATATATAAAAGGATGTCATATAGAGGAGGGAGAAAGGTTGTTTTCTGCTGCTCCAGAGAAGCAGACACGGAGCAATGGATCCAAACTACAAGAAAGAAGATTCCACCTAAACATTAGGAAGAACTTCCTGACAGTAAGAGCTGTTCGACAGTGGAATTTGCTGCCAAGGAGTGTGGTGGAGTCTCCTTCTTTGGAGGTCTTTAAGCAGAGGCTTGACAACCATATGTCAGGAGTGCTCTGATGGTGTTTCCTGCTTGGCAGGGGGTTGGACTCGATGGCCCTTGTGGTCTATTCCAACTCTATGATTCTATATAGCCATACATATTGAGAATAGTGATCAACAAATACAAGGTAGTATTTTGAATTGCCTCTAGATGGTGCTAGAGGACCAATTACATCAGCATACACTCGCTGAAAAACACAGGTAATCTTAGGTGCCTTTTTATCCTTGGCTCCGTCTGATATACCTGCAAGAGAAAGCATTTTAGACTCACATGCAGTACAACTTTTGTAATCATTCTTATCAAAAGTTAAGAGATACAGTCCGTCTTTCTCTCTGGCAGAAAGATACAGTTCTCCATCTTTAAAGATTTTGCAACTCTGCTTATCATAGGACAACACCAGTCCTTTCTTTGTCATCTGAGATACACTCAACAGATTGAACTTTAAATCAGGAACAAAATACACATTGTTTATAGTCAAGTTTAGGCTTTCCAAATATACAGTCCCGATCCCTGTCGCTTCCATCTCCTGGCCATTGGCCTGTTTCACAGTGAAGCGTTGCTTCTCAAACGTAGAAAACAATTCCCGGCGGGATGCCATGTGCTGGGTCGCTCCCGTGTCCAAAACAAATGCGTTTTCCACCGAAAACGTATCATATCGTAACACTGGGACCCGTTCATACTGGTTGGTTCCGGTCCAAGCCAGTAGGAACCAGCCCAAAGCAGTTTGAAAAAGTCCAGGTGGATTCCAAGTTCCCAAGACTGGTTTGAACGGGTGGAACAGGTCCAAGCCGGTTGGAACCGGTTCAGACTGGTTGGAATCGGTCCAAGCCGGTTTGAACCAGCTGAAACCAATTGGGAAAAGTCCAGGCAGGTTCCAACTTGCCCACACCAGTTTGAAATACCCCAGACTCGTTGGAACTGGCTCAGACTGCTTGGAACAGGTCTAGGCTGGTTTGAACCGGTCCAGGTCCAGGTCCAAGTCGGTTGAAACAGGTCCAAGTCGGTTGGAATCGGTTTAGGCCACTTTGAACCGTTCTAAGCCGGTTTATGCCGGTACAAGCCAGTTTGAACCGGTCTTGGCTGGTTTGAATAGGTCTAGGCAAGTTTGAAATGCCCCAAGCCAGTTTGAGCAGTTCTAAGTGGGTTGAAACTGGCCCAGACAGGTTGGAGTAGGTTCAGGCCAGTTGGAGCAGGTGCAGGTCATTTGAAACTGAATTTGACCGGTTCAAACCAGCATAGAGCAGTTCAAACCGGCTTCAACCGGCACTAATCAGCTTGGACTGGTTCAAACCAGTCTAGACCTCTTCCAAACAGTCTGAGCTAGTTCCAACCTGTCTGGGCCAGTTCAAATTGGTCTGGGCAAGTTGGAACCCGCCTGGACCTTTTCCAAATGCTTTGGGCTGGTTCCAACTGGCTTGGGCTGGATCCAACTGGTATGAAATGATTGCAACAGGTCTGGGCTGGTTCCAAGCGACATAGACCTGTTCCAACCAGCCTGGACCTGTTGTAACCAGCTTGGTCCAGTTTCAAATGACCTGGACCAGCTCCAACTGTCCTGGACCTGCTCCAAACTGTCTGGGCCAGTTCCAACCCACTTAGAACTGTTCAATCCGACCAAGACCGGTTCAAACCTGCCTTGACCGATTGAAACCGGTTTGGACCGGCACAAACCTATCTAGACCTGTTAAAACCGGCCTAGACAGGTTCCAACCAGCTTGGACCTGTTTCAACCGAATTGGACTGGTTCAAACCACCCTAGACCTGTTCCAACCAGTCTGGGCCAGTTCCAACTGGTCTGTGCAAATTGAAAACCACCTGGGCCTTTCCCAACTGCTTTGGGCTGGTTCCAACCGGCATGGACCAGACCCAACTGGTATGAACTGGTTCCAACTGGGCTGCACTGGTCCCAAGCGAAATAGTCCTGTACCAACCGGCCTGGACCTGTTCTAACCAGCTGGGCCAGTTTCAAATGACCTGCACCTGCTCCAACTGGCCTGGACCTGCTCCAACCTATCTGGGCCAGTTCCAACCCACTTGGAACTGCTCAAACTGGCTTGGGCCATTTCAAACTGGCCTAGACCTGTTCAAATGGGCCTAGACCGGTACAAACCAGCCAAGACCGGTTCAAACCGGCTTGGACTGGCACAAACTGGCTTAGACAGGTTCAAACGGGCCAAGACCGGTTTTAACTGGCTTGGACCTGTTTCAACCGACTTGGACCGGTTCAAACCAGCCCAGACCTGTTTCAACCAGTCTGAGGTCTAGGCTGGTTTGAACAGGCCCAAGCCAGTTTGAACAGTTCCAGACAGCTTCAAGCAGGTCCAGGCCGGTTGGAACAGGTGGATGTCATTTGAAACTTGCGCAAGCTGGTTAGATTTGGCCTACCGGAAGGGCGTGGACTTAATGTGGAACATTTTCGATGATTTTGATGATCTGAGGATTTCTTTCCCAAATTAAGTCACAATTTGGTCATCACTGTTGGAAAGGTGCACTTGGAGGGACTGCCGATGCTCTATTGGTATGAACAAATCCAGAAAGATTCTGGAACGCTCAGTGGCTCGAAGAGTGGCAGCGCTGGGGGGGGGGACATTGACCACCCCAACATCCAGTTCAGCAAGGTGACCCTCTACCACGAGGATGGCGTGCATCCTTCCACTGCGGGAAACGATGTTTGGTTGGCTGACAGATCTGCGGGGATTAGGGATTGGTTGCAGGTCTGAGGGTATTGGCGGTGAGCTTTGCTCGAGTGGCGGTTAGGCATTGGTATGGGTATTGTTATGTAGATGTATGGGGGGGGGAGGAGCGCCATCACCTCCCCCGGATATTGAAGGGTAGTCCGATAAAGGATTCTGGCGGGCATGGCCCCGTCTGAAGCCTATGGAGGCCACGGCCCAAGGCACGCCCCCGAGCAGTGACCCTGAGGGAGTGCCTAGTTGATGTGCATCAGCAGGGCTCCCCCTGCTGGTGTTAACCCTTCCGGATTTTCAAGCAAGCAGGCTGAAGCCAGATAGTCTGATAGGTGGGAGGTGGGAACTCGTCACGCAACCTGGCTTGGCCAATTCAGCTCACAATGCGTTCTCAAAGTCTCTGGGGTCAGTTTGACACCATAGTCCCCTGAGAAAGCCCTTTTGAAATTTGCTATCATACAGCCTGGTGGAGTGCTTGAATTACAAGCTGTTGAACACTCCCCCCGCATCGCTATGTCCCTTGTGAAGTGCTTCTCACCAGATTCTCAGAGATTAGCTTCCCTTTGTTCCCGATCAAAATGCAGTCACCTGATTTGGAAATGCGGTACTGAAAGGTCCACATTCAGTGCCCTGGCACCCTGTTACCATCAATTCTGTTGGAACCAGTTCAGATCAGTTGGAACCAGTCCAAGCCAGTTGGAACCAGCTGAAACCAATTGGGAAAAGTCCATGTGGGTTCCAACTCGCCCAGACCAGTTTGAACTGGCCCAGACTGGTTGGAACTGGCTCAGATTGCTTGGAACAGGTCTAGGCTTGTTTGAACCGGTCCAGGTCGTTTGAAACAGGTCCAAGCCAGTTGGAACCGGTCTAGACCAGTATGAACCGGTCTAGGCAGGTTTGAGCCAGTACAAGCCAGTTTGAACCGGTCTTGGCTGGTTTGAAAGCAGGCCTCAAGCCAGTTTGAGCAGTTCCAAGTGGCTTGGAATTGGCCTGTTCAAACTGGCCTAGACCGGTACAAAACAGCCAAGACCAGTTCAAACCGGCTTGGACTGGCACAAACTGGCTTAGACCGGTTCATACTGGCCTAGACCGGTTCCAACCGGCTTGGACCTGTTTCAACTGACCTGGACCGGTTCAAACCAGCCTAGACCTGTTTCAAGCAGTCTGAGGTCTAGGATGGTTTGAAGAGGCTCAAGCAAGTTTGAACAGTTCCAGACAGCTTCAAGCAGGTCCAGGCCGGTTGGAACAGATGGATGTCATTTGAAACTGGCCCAGGCTGGTTAGTTTTGGCCTACCGGAAGGGCGTGGACTTAATGTGGAACATTTTCGATGATTTTGATGATCTGAGGATTTCTTTCCCAAATTTAGTCATAATTTGGTCACCACTGTTGGAAAGGCGCACTTGGAGGGACTGCCGATGTCCTATTGCTATAAACAAATCCAGAAAGATTCTGGAACGCTCAGTGGCTCGAAGAGTGGCAGCGCTGGGGGGGCGGGACATTGACCAGCCCAACATCCAGTTCAGCAAGGTGACCCTCTACCACGAGGATGGCGTGCCTCTTTCCAATGCGGGAAACAATGTTTGGTTGGCTGACATATCTGCGGGGATTAGGGATTGAATCATAGAATCATAGAATCATAGAGTTGGAAGAGACCACAAGGGCCATCGAGTCCAACCCCTGCCAAGCAGGAAACAGCATCAGAGCACTCCTGACATATGGTTGTCAAGCCTCTGCTTAAAGACCTCCAAAGAAGGAGACTCCACCACACTCCTTGGCAGCAAATTCCACTGTCGAACAGCTCTTACTGTCAGGAAGTTCTTCCTAATGTTTAGGTGGAATCTTCTTTCTTGTAGTTTGGATCCATTGATTGGTTGCAGGTCTGTGGGTATTGGCGGCGAGCTTTGCTCAAGTGGCGGTTAGGCATTGGTATGGGTATTGTTATGTAGATGTTTGGGAGGAGGAGTGCCATCACCTCCCCCGGATATTGAAGGGTAGTCCGATAAAGGATTCTGGGGAGCATGGCCCCGTCTGAAGCCTATGGAGGCCAGGGCTCAAGGCACCACCCCCCCCCCCCCGAGCAGTGACCCTGGGGGAGTGCCTAGTTGATGTGCATCAGCAGGGCTCCCCTGCTGGTGTTAACCCTTCCGGATTTTCAAGCAAGCAGGCTGAAGCCGGATAGTCAGATAGGTGGGAGGTGGGAACTCGCCACGCAACCTGGCTTGGCCAATTCAGCTCACAATGCATTCTCAAAGTCTCTGGGGTCAGTTTGACACCACAGTCCCCTGAGAAAGCCCTTTTGAAATTTGCTATCTTACAGCCTGGTGGAGTGCTTGAATTACAAGCTGTTGAACACTCCCCCCGCATTGCTATGTCCCTTTTGAAGTGCTTCTCACCAGATTCTCAGAGATTCGCTTCCCTTTGTTCCCGATCAAAATGCAGTCACCTGATTTGGAAATGCGGTACTGAAAGGTCCACATTCAGTGCCCTGGCGCCCTGTTACCATCAATTCTGTTGGAACCAGTTCAGATCAGTTGGAACCAGTCCAAGCCAGTTGGAACCAGCTGAAACCAATTGGGAAAAGTCCATGCGGGTTCCAGCTTGCCCAGACCAGTTTGAACTGGCCGAGACTGGTTGGAACTGGCTCAGATTGCTTGGAACAGGTCTAGCCTTGTTTGAACGGGTCCAGGTCGGTTGAAACAGGTCCAAGCCGGTTGGAACCGGTCTAGGCCAGTATGAACCGGTCTAGGCAGGTTTGAGCCAGTACAAGCCAGTTTGAACCGGTCTTGGCTGGTTTGAATAGGTCTAGGCCGGTTTGAAACGGCCCAAGCCAGTTTGAGCAGTTCCAAGTGGGTTGGAATTGGCCTGTTCAAACTGGCCTAGACCGGTATAAAACAGCCAAGACCAGTTCAAACCGGCTTGGACTGGCACAAACTGGCTTAGACCAGGTTCATAGCGGGCCAAGACCGGTTTTAACCGGCTTGGACCTGTTTCAACCGACTTGGACCGGTTCAAACCAGCCCAGACCTGTTTCAACCAGTCTGAGGTCTAGGCTGGTTTGAACAGGCCCAAGCAAGTTTGAACAGTTCCAGACAGCTTCAAGCAGGTCCAGGCCGGTTGGAACAGATGGATATCATTTGAAACTGGCCCAGGCTGGTTAGATTTGGCCTACCGGAAGGGCGTGGACTTAATGTGGAACATTTTCGATGATTTTGATGATCTGAGGATTTCTTTCCCAAATTTAGTCATAATTTGGTCACCACTGTTGGAAAGGCGCACTTGGAGGGACTGCCGATGTCCTATTGCTATAAACAAATCCAGAAAGATTCTGGAATGCTCAGTGGCTCGAAGAGTGGCAGCGCTGGGGGGGCGGGACATTGACCAGCCCAACATCCAGTTCAGCAAGGTGACCCTCTGCCACGAGGATGGCGTGCCTCTTTCCAATGCGGGAAACGATGTTTGGTTGGCTGACATATCTGCAGGGATTAGGGATTAAATTATAGAATCATAGAATCATAGAGTTGGAAGAGACCACAAGGGCCATCGAGTCCAACCCCCTGCCAAGCAGGAAACACCATCAGAGCACTCCTGACATATGGTTGTCAAGCCTCTGCTTAAAGACCTCCAAAGAAGGAGACTCCACCACACTCCTTGGCAGCAAATTCCACTGTCGGACAGCTCTTACTGTCAGGAAGTTCTTCCTAATGTTTAGGTGGAATCTTCTTTCTTGTAGTTTGGATCCATTGATTGGTTGCAGGTCTGAGGGTATTGGCGGCGAGCTTTGCTCAAGTGGCGGTTAGGCATTGGTATGGGTATTGTTATGTAGATGTATGGGGGGGAGGAGCGCCATCACCTCCCCCGGATATTGAAGGGTAGTCCGATAAAGGATTCTGGGGGGCATGGCCCCGTCTGAAGCCTATGGAGGCAAGGGCCCAAGGCGCGCCCCTGAGCAGTGACCCTGAGGGAGTGCCTAGTTGATGTGCATCA